>CAJUYG010000778.1:125466-183113 GCA_910591675.1 Galerucella calmariensis
TTTCGATGGCTAGTTTCTTCCAGCAAAGTCAAATTTTCAGAAGAGCAAAATAAGAACTCACAGATTTTGAAATTGCGAATGATATAATATAATTCGTATATTCGAACTAGCCTAGTCAGACCTTAGGCTTCAATATCATCCTAAGTAAGAAGAAGAAATGTTATGAAATAATTATTTCATGCTATAAATACATTTCAGGACTGACCATTGAACTTGGCACTCATTTAGATTTCACTTCTTTTGTCGTTGAAGTTAACAACTAAGGCATACATCATAATATTCAACTTGACTCTTATTTCACATTTATGTTTTTGATGGAGAACTATAAGTAGGTACCTATTCATAATTATCATAAATTCCTACTTACTTGTCTCTTTTTGCATTATTTTCAATAATTTCTTGTACCTTTAAAATGTTCGAGTGAAATGCCCCTTCTACCTCTACGGAATTTTTTTACGCGTTTTCTGTTTATACCCTTCCTTCGCTAAGTATAAACCTAGGTATTATCTATCATTTTTCAGTCCGATCAACTGATTTTCCACTGGAAACTGCATATTTGCTATTACATTATTCTCCTGTTAAAGCAATGCATTCTGCTTTTGCCACTGCAACTTTTAAGCCTTTTTTGTTTAGCCTACCTTCCACAGCTTTAACTGCAAACTGCATGATGTACTCCAATATATCATTCTTTCTTGTTTCAGCAATTATGACGAGGTGAATTATTTTCCTTGTTCAGATTAAGTCCAAGTCGTAAAGAACACTCCACAACAGTGGTCCCAGAACTGAACCCTGAGGATCACCGCATTTTATTCTATACTTACCATTTTCTTTTTGTATAATATTTCTCCAAGGCTCCAACTATCATTCACTTTCCTCAACAGTGTTATTATTTCTGGCCACGACGCAGAATTGAATACGTTTTTAAAATCTATCGTTACCATATTAACGCAACACATTTTTTTCTGTTGCAAATTCACTCATTTCCTATATTCTTGTTAAGTCTGTTATTGTGTTATTACTTGAACTTCAAGCCAATTTATATTCAGTTAATAAAAGGGTTGATTTGCTACATTGTACATCCGGCATTAATTCTCGGAGCCTCTCACGAATTGTTTACACCGATACATGCTTTCTTTCACCGTACATCTTTATCTCCGCAACCAGTAAATTCCAATTCTTTCCGAATCAGTTAATGTTAATTAGAGTTTGAAAGGTTTTTTAATTCGTCTACTACAGTGTCATTAACCACTTGTCAAGGTAATAGTATTATACTATCATCTTGACTTGACAACTAATTTTGACTATATAAACAAATAAAAAACACAGATGACGTCAAAAATAAAAAGGAGATCTGATAACTTTATGACTTTATGAATTAATTGATATATACCTTCCATTTGGAACATACTGTAGATATAAAACAGGAATTGAGAACTGCCTTCTTTTTGAAAGTTGAAGATAAGTATAAAGATAGTCTTCAAAATATCTTTATTTTAATATTAAAAAAGTATGTGAAAACACACTTTGAATGTTTTTTTTAATCAGTATTTCTAATACTATATAGTATTTAGAAACGTTACCAATAAACCAAGAGGATTATGAAACTAGAGGTATTCAATTTCAATAGAGGAGTTCAGTCTAAGGTCAGTGTGGCCAACAACAAGTGTTTTTTTCTGACAATATTGACAGTTAAGGTCTACCATTCAAAACATAAGATTTTTTCATGTTTTTTTTTTATCATTGCGAACATCTATATTGCTTTATTAAAATAATGAATACACCCCCGAAGCGTAATTTTTAAATTTAAATCGGCGGCCAATAATTCTAGGAACTCTTGGCAAGTAACCATTTCATTTCTGTTATTCTGTAACTAGTTATGTCAAATGTCAGTTATATCTATTTTTGTTGATATTCGTTCAATTGTGTATGTCCAATTTCGATAAGATTTTTGTAGCATTTCTAGTTGATTGTATCTCTATTCTTCTAATTACTTTTTCCACTGACATCTGACACAACTAGTGACAGATAACAAAAAGAAAATGGTGACATGCCAAGAGTTCCTAGAATAATTGGCTACCGATATGTTGAGTATTCAGCTGAAAAGTAATTTTAAATTTCAAAATATACGCTTCGTGGGTGTATTCATTATTTCAATAAAGCAATATAGATGTTCGCAATATAAAAAACATTCAAAAATCTTATGTTTTGAATGGTAGATTTCAACTGTCATTCTTGTCAGAAAAAACCACTTTTTGTTGGCCACATTAACCTTAGACTGAGCTCCTTTATTGCCTATTAAATTCCGTGCAGTTTTTTGTTTTTATCTTTGTTCTTTCAACTTTATGGGATGTATCTCGAAAAATGTATAAATCACTAATACATATAATCCGTACAAATTTCCGCTTAGAATTTGATTAAAAAAATTATAAAATGCGCGTGTCCACGAACTGGAATCCTTTTTATTTATCTGTTTTTTGAACTCCATTGGAACTACGTCCGTGCATTTTAACCCACTTTCCCGCATGCATTTTAGTTTTGAAAAGTAAAATTATGCAAATTTGACCTTATTAGATAGTTTTTTACCTCGGAAGCCATAGCTATTGTTACAACAGGTGAATAAATAGTCCATCAATTAAAATCTACATCTTTTCTAGCTTTTTGTTAAATTCTTAATTTTTTGAAAATAAAAAATAATGAAGATATTTTTATATAACCTTGTACATTCTTTAAAGTACTGTGATAAAACAACAATCAAAAATATATCGAATAAAATTCTTTAATCTACAAATGACTTAAAACCGTTGCCGTCACCTTCATCGTCATCTTTATGTGACCTGCAACCGATGCAATCCTCATCAACGTCATCTACTTACCAGTTAACACCAAATGACTCCACTGGACCGGCAATTTTAAATAATTTACAAAATGCAACAAATTGTGCTTCTAATATTATTATTTATAATAATAGTTTATAATAATAATAATAGTTTTGGGTTAAAGTTTTGTATATGTGTCTATGTTGGAATAAAATACTTTTAAAAAATGGTTTGGTATACTTTTTGTATAAACGGCCGTAGAGAAAATAATGTTCCTAACTCATGCGTAAAGTGTCTTTCCCGTCCTTGACCGTTTGCCCGAACTCCGCTTCGCTTCGGGTCAACTGCAGTATCGGGAAAGTATCACTTTCCGCACTAGTTGGGAAAATAATTATTTTTGTTATCGTACATGTTTTAAAACATATGAAAACACTCGTTTTTCTTTTAATTAAATGAAATCCTATTGAAATTATCAACTCACTACCAGATAGAGCACGAAGTAGACTAAAAATATTTATCTAGAATTCACTATACACATAAAAATTACGGACATACACTACATAATCTGTAACAAAACTTCCGTACGTTCAATATATCGCGACTGAACTAAATTAGGTACATTTCTTAACAATAATATCGAAAGAAAAGAAAAGAAATATAAAAAAAGGAATACCCCACTCAAATTTTATTACGTAAAAAGATATGAATCCGCGTACACATCCTTTTGTTAGTTATACGGTATAAGCAGCTGGTTAGCTGGCTCTGCCTCTAGATATATCTGTTCTCGTATTGTATTTGACTATTCTTTGAAGCTACCGGTTATTATTACCTTTGTTAGGGCTCGAGAACGGTTTTGTTTGGATATTGTATAAACAGCCTATTTAAAAAATTTCTGGCCAATCATTATGGATGAATAACAAAGTTCGTCGAACATTTTTTTGGAGATTTTGTACATTACATTTTTAATATATTTAACAACGAAAATGTTATCTGCGTTCAAAGTGTACAGAAAGTTGGAAAATATATTAATTAAGTCACCCACCGCATTTTTTCCGTCCATTTTCAATACATTTCCAACTTTTTTGAGGCAGAAAACTCTTCACCAGTCGTGGCTCAGCCCGATTGTTTTAAAAGTCTGTTGTTAATGTCACTCCAGATGAAGATGTACCGTAATCGGATAGCGTTGTATATATTTCCCCTCAACGTTACTAGATTTCCAGCCTCCATGCTTTTTTATATTGGAGTAAATCACCTCCAGGATACACTAAGCTCTACAGCTTGAGATAAGCCTAGTACTCGCTATAGAAAGGATGAAGAGTCGCTATTGAGCTCTATATTAAACGTATATCTTAAAAGTTTAAGCACGAGTATAAGTAATCTTTTCCAGTTTGAGGGTTTAACCGAGGAAAAAACTCATTCTACATTGCTATTGATGGGTTTCGAATAACAATACCAACATTACTATTGTTTCTCGCGTCACAAGATGATTTATTTGAAGAAATAAGATTTTTTTTCTCTTTCTGGGAGCTTGATTGATTGATTAGTTTGGCCCCACCAGTCAGAGGCTTAAAGACCTCGGTACCTCAGCCTTAGGCTTTCTGTGCTCTTGGTTGTGCTGTTTATGTGGCCAGTAGCCCTTATCAGACACAACAGTCTTTTCACTAGGCCCTTCTTGGAGAATTCCTAGCTTGCATGCTCTAGCTATAGGAGTCTATATCTCCAGTGAAAGTCACATTCATCATCTGGCCATAGCTGAGCTTAAGTAATTCATTAGTCAGCTTCTCCGATGGTTTTTTCTGTTCCTGTTTTTGCAAGTGTCTTCAGTACTTCTGATGTTTAGTTTGAATCCACTTAGATGCACAAACACCTGCAGCAGTTTTTGATATACCAAATACTGGTTCAGGAACTTTGGAGCTTGGAGCTAGGGTGTCTGGTTTTCATTGCCTACAATTTCCCTGTACCCCGAGACTCACTTAAGAGTTACCCTATTATAGTTTGCCAGGATTAATAGTATTTGTAGGCAGTCCCATACCATTCTAGATCTGATTTGGGGACCTGCTGAAAATTCTAGTGCTGCCTGACTATCCGAGATCATAAGAATCTTTTGGCCTCCCTTCCCCCCTGATACCTGATACCGTAGATTTTTGCCTGGAATACAGTTGCAAACTTCCCCAACGATGCGTGGATATTGCACATGGCTCTTGCACCATGGACTTCAGCTCCAGTTCCAGTCTTAGATCCGTCTGTGTACCACACAAACGTTCCTAGTTCTTTCATGCCTGGGAGGAGCTTAGATTGAGCCTACTATTCCTTGTCTATGTACGGTGCTTGAACCAACCACTCTCGCTGATGTGGAAGGCACACGCTTACCCTTCGCAATTAGAAGCACCACAAAATAGGTAATATCAATAATACTTGAACGAACGACATGAAACGAATGAATACTCTCGTATTTCAAAGATTGGTAGAAAATTATACAATCTTTATGCAGAAAATAAAAAGACATCAAAACAAAACTTGAAAATTGTAATAATTGGCCACTAAATGTCAAAAACATTACAAGATATATACATTTTATGAATTTCAAGCTAGGCAGTATTCGCTTCTTTCTACCCGAGCTCGCAAGAAGTTTTCAGAAAAAAGTCATAGAGGAGCATTTGTCGATAAAAAAAAATTTCTTTTCTTCGCTATTTCTTTTATATTTTTATTTCTATCAAGTTATAGAGTACGCGTGTTGATATCTAAAAAACAAGGTTTTTTTAAAGAATTCCCTTTTCCATTTGTCTGTATTTTGTACTTTCTGCAATACTTTCTATCACCATCTAAGATTTATAAAACTTTTTGTTCTTTTGGTATTCTTTTGTATATCCATTTGTAAAACATGTCTTTTCGCAAATCTTATTAGAGGCAATCGATAGGGATGTTGTCATTGAAACAAAATTTGTTAAATTTCAAGTATCCTCTGATACACAGGGATTAACCAAAGGAAACATATTATTATTGTCATTGTTGACATATATCTGACTCAACAAAAGCGACTTCTTTAATCCTATAAGTATTTTTAAGCCTCTTTGTGTCACTATAATATTAAAAAGTTCGTTTCTCAACCCCTTACCTGTTATAGTGTATCGATTTTTATAACTGCTCTACTTGATAATGATATTTTAAAGTTTGTTTATCTACGAACACCTTTAAAATTAGGCATTTACTTACGAACCAAAAAAGTGTGTGAAATCTTACATTATACATATCTACGTTAAAAAGCGTGGGTAAATGAACAACGCTTTTTATATGGGTCTTTCATTATAACACCCAAAAGCGTGCGTGAATGACCAATGCTTTTTAAATGAGGTTTTCATATATAATACCACGAGAGTAAAAATTTTGTCGGCAAAATTTTTCGATTGTCATGAAAGTTTGTTGCTTGGCAATTTTGCGAATGACATTTTTAACAAAATTAAATGTCATGAGCAAAATTACCTAAAAGCAACAAACTTGAATACAAGAGAAAAAAGTTAACTTACAAAATTTTTAATTGAGTGGTATTCGACATGACTATTTCACGAGAGAAAAACTAAAAATTCATATGTTTAAACGTTTTATTTATTGCAAACTTCAATTATACAAAGCCAAAAAAATAATAACATTATGGAAAAAAAATTACTTATTTATGTAAAAAGTACAATTATTATAATTGTACGTTGTAGTATTATTTTGGAGATTGTTTTGCATCATAATCTGTGATGAATTTAAGTTAGAAACTGCGAGGATTCCTTTTCTTTATTTTTATTTTCTCGAAGGTTCTCTGTAAGTTTTCAGAGTAATTAATATCACAATTAACAGCTTCTTTTCCACGCCATGCTAATTCGAACGAACATAAATGGAAAAACTTTTTTTGTAACCCATCAGGATTATCTTCAAAATAGCTTTCTGCCATTTCCATTAATTCTTCTTTGGTAAACGCCTTAGAACTTCTTTTTCTGGTTTCAGGTTCAGCCTGAAGCTTTTTACGTTTTGTATCCCTGGCCAATCTAGCAAATTTATAGGTCATATCTTTAAATGGATCAATTTTGATGTTAAATTCTAGAAAATATTTTTCCTGAACCATTTAAGCAGTCGTATTCCAAAGTGTTTTCACACTAGCTTCAGTATAATCAGTTCCATCTCTTTTTTTCATGTTAAGACCATAATCTTCAAAAAATTTTGCTATAACTTGTTCAGAAGTATCCTTTTCTAACGTATAATTACGTGCGTCCAGAAACATTCTAAACTGTTCCCACGCAGACTTTTTTGTCTTCATTGTATTTCGCGGTATACTTTTCTTGATTGTACTCTCTATTTCATTTATTGAATTATTTCCAAATCTTGTATTATTCATGTTAATAATACTTATTTAAATTTTTGAAACAGTTTTAATAATTTTTAGACAGTTAAATAAATAAATAAACAACTTAGTTTCCTTAGAAACCACTAACAAAGATTTTATATTGGATTTTTTCACAGATTGATAGAATTTTATACACATAGATTTGATATATTAAACGTCGAAAAATTGCCGCGACAAGACAAAAAATTTCCAGCTCAAAACCTTCAAATTTTGTCAGTTATCAATTTACTCTAGTGAAATAGTCATTTTGATACTCTTTTTTAGCTACGTTATTATCTAATTGCCTTGAGTTTAGTCGTTTGTTGTTAAAACTTTTGTGCTGTCAGTAAATTTGACAGAAGTGTCAGACATAGTGAAAAATATTTGTTTTTTCAAAAAAAGACAAATTACTCAATGTTATAATTAGTAATTAAAATAATTGTCCCTATTTTACTGTGAATATGAGTTTAAATAATTAGAATTCGTTGTGTTTATATTTGATTACTTATAGAAAATTCGTTTTTATGTTTTTCAACCCCTCCAGAGCACATGTTTTTATTTATTCTTTATGTGGTCGTGGATAAAGTTTTGTATGACACTTGTGCGAGAAGTTCTTTTGCGCACTCGTTGCAAAAAAGTATAACTTCACGCACTTGTATCATAAATAACTATTATATTTTTTTTTATTGTTTTTAAGTTCAATATTCAAATTATTGTTATATCGAATTCCTTTTTGAAATATTTATTCAACAATTATATAAAACATTACAAACTATAACTTTATAAATTTATAATTATCATTAATACAATTATTTTTCTTTTTTGGAGAATTTATCTATCCTGCAAATATCCAATTTAAATTTTTATTACTGTCAAATATTAAAGTTTCTGTTTTATTCTGGTCTGTATAATGGACAAGTTCAAATATTTTGAGAATTCAGAGATAGTAGTTCAACAGAAACTTATATATTTGCTGCTTGAAATTACCTATCAAGATAAAATTATTTGAATAAAAATGCCATTAGTTTGAAATTCGCGCTCAACCAAAAATGACTGATGACATAACGAGTACGTTCGCAATATATCGAAAACTGACAATAAGACGACGGGGTAAACGCTTCTCGTGGTGCGTTTGTGAATTATTTTCAATTTTTGTCTTAAATTTGGCTAGTAGTGTTAAATATTGTATATAAGTACACCATGGTGGTGAAGACATTTAAAAGCCTTGAAAAAATCAAGATAAAAATAAACGGATGTGGAAAAAACATTTTTTTCTTACAAATATTTTTTTTGGTGAAACTATTCAATCGTTCCAACTGAAGAGCTCAACAAATAGCCAACAAAACAAACACTAACCGATTTATTGTATTTTTCAGAATGCCCAATTTGCTTCAGGCTCAAAAACCTTTTGTGTTTTCGGTATTGTACCATTTACAGAAATAAAACAACTTATCTAGAATCAGATAGGACCTACTTATATCAGTTTTGGTGTATTATATGGACAAAAGAGAACAGATTCTACGATTTCAGATGGTATTTAAAAAAGGATGGGGATATTATATAATATTTGAAACAAATAGAGATGGAAATTCTTTTGTGTATTTGGAGTACCGCAGTTGAAACGTATAGCATTTCAGCGGTAATTGATATGTTTAATTTCTTTTCTTCTGAACTTGAGCCTGCTGGATCCCTTCAGGGTTTTTAACGCTTAAAGGTATTTTATTTAAAAGTCTTTATACCGGGGGAAATCGAATGAAAAAGAAAAATTATTTTTTCCACTACTAGCTATGAAGTTGACAATTATTGCTTCTTCTAGCCAACTAAGAAGTTTAATTTCTCTCTTATTCCTCATTTAAAAACCAGGAGGAGTGATTTGAATTTAAGTTGGCAATTTTGTAGACCTCTGATTGGTCAGATTCAGCCCAGTTTCACACACAACACTTTTTAATATTGACATCAGCTGATAGTTTTCATTTTTGATAATTCTGACAGATAAATAAATAAATATTGGATGAAAAACCAAAAATATTCTCAAGCAGTGGGTACATTATTACTTTACATTTTTTTAAATTAGTAAATTCGGTTTAGCGAGTATTGAGGGAATACTGAAGTAGAGGAACATTATATAGTGCAGAAAATATTGGTGGAATACCAGGACTTTTGAAAAATTGTGATGAGTGAATAAAAAATGTCGAAGAACAAAAATGTTATCTGTGCTGGACAAAATTTTAGAAGCTTCAAAGAAACGTTCAGACTTTCTTAAAACAAATTAAATTTATCTGTGTCACCTTTTGACGAGTCAAATGTAGGTACTATTTATTTGTTATATACCTACATATTTGGGAAGTTCATCGGAAGAACATGCCATGGAAGATATAAAACAATGTAGAAAAGAATGGGATTGGTAGAAAATACATTATTGGTTTTTGAAGTTAAAAAGAAGGAAGAAGGCATCAGAAGTATTTGAAAAGTGGTTTATTACACTTAATTCGGCAACATAAAGATAACTGTTGGAAAAGTTTAAATTAATACTGCATATTGCTCTGTAATGCTATTAATTCTGTAGTATTGTTATTGCCAGAACATTATCAATTGTCATATTCCTTTCAATTTAATAATAATATAATAATAATAATATAATAAATATAATTAAAGTAACTTGACTATCTGTAATTCTCCACCATCAACAATGACCATAATTTGTTTGTTGTCGATGTGAATCTGAATCTTCTTATGTTTGAATAAGAAACGAAACAGGAAAAAGTCTTACATTTTGTTTAATGCGTAGGTACATCTGAAAAATATACTGCAGATCAGAGGAGAAATAGACTTATGACTAAGTCTTTGCTATCAAGGCATATTTAATATATTTGGAACACGACTGTTTACTACGTTTTCGGAACACACCCTTTAGTAACTAATCTGGTAACTTTTAGTAGTGTGAGTAAGGCTTTTCATATTACTCCTCCTGGTTTTTAAATGAACTTATAGTGATCAACAATTTTTTCTATTATTAACCTAGGTCATAAAATGGACAAATTCAAATATTTTGAGAATTCAGGGATACTGGTTCAACAAAAACTTGTGCAACATAATTTTGTATACACATATTTGCTGCTTGGAATTACCTATCGAGATAAGATTATTTGGATGAAAATGCCATTAGTTCAAAATTCGCGCTCAACCAAAAATGACTGATGACATAACGAGTACGTTCATAATATATCGAAAATTGAGTGTGCTTTGTCGTTGAATTTTCAGCGATAACTTTCGTAATTTTATAGCTATATAATAGATCTAAAAACCATTTCACAGAAAATTTCAACAGCTACAAGTCCTGTGAAGTTGAACATTTTACCATTTGTTGTTTTTGAAATTCTTCAGTTTAAAGAGCTTGATCTTTGCCCACAATCTCAAACTTCTAGCAGTGATATCTCTGTTGATTTTTATCCTACTCTGAGATAAAAAAAACCAGAAGACTAAGTGAAAACAGATCTAGTTATTTTTGGTCTCCACTTTTTTTGTATCTTCTATATTTTTTGAGATATTGTCAAAAAATACATCTTTTTTTGGAAATTTGTAAAAAAATTCTTTCAATAAAAGATTAAATTTAAGAAAAATATATGAAAATACGTATTGTTAATTGCGTGAACTCATTGAACATGTTGTAAGTACCTAAATTAAGCATATTGTGGAAGGATTATCTTCAATTTTAAATCTAATGGCAAATTTATTAGTTTTTGTATCGTTTTTTTAAAGAATAACCAATTCTGTTAATTTTTATGATAATGAGCTAAAATCAATTTCATTTGCAAGATTTTTGGATCTGAATTAATAAACTGGGAAATCAAAGGATGCAGTCTTGCCAGGATCACCCTGGGCGACCCTGGGAAGCTGGCGCCGAAGAAATATTTGGCTATGACCAGGAAAAACCTACATTTAACAGTAGGATTTCTTACTGGTCACTGTCAACTAAGGAAACACCTCCATACTATGGGGCTAGTGGACACACCTCTATGCAGGATGTGTGAACAGGAAGATGAAACTGTCAGGCATGTCTTATGCGAGTGTCCGGAGTTATCGTCAATAAGAGAGTGTGTGTTCGGTGAGTCTTGGTCTACACCTGCCGATATAAAGGAGATGTCTCCTGGTGACCTGTCCACCTTCCTGAGAACAGGATGGACAATGACCTAGGAGGACAACTCCTCGGGAGGATGTACCATGGGAGATGTACAATGTAACTATCGCACTTCCAATAATAAATGAGAGTTCAATCTTCGCCTTTTTCAAAAAGCTTCAATTTTTTTTTGTAAGAAACTAAACTTTTATAGTTTTTTTTCGAAAAACCACCCAAAAACGTTGTTTATTTGACGCAAAATAAACATTTTCAATCGCGAATAACTCAAAACTTTTCAGAAAATGTTCATAGAAAACTCGAAATTCCTTCGTTTATCAATTTTTGCACTCATTTTCAAGACTATACTTTCCACCTCCTGAGCAACGGCGAACATAAGCACCAAATAGAATTTGATTATCGAGTTTTTTTTCAGTTATTTTATGAATTTCACGTCGATGAGAGAAACACAGAGCAAAAACCCCTCGCTTAGGGGTAGGGATTGCACTACCGGTTTACCGATTTACCGCCTTAAAAGTTCTTTAAATTACCGATGAAGAAATCGACATCTTTTACCGGTAATTTTGGTAAAAAATACGAGGCTGACGCGGATCCGTTGTTTATGTGAGAGTTTCTAGAAGAGTAATCAGAAAATACTAATAGCATTGACCTCGATGATCCACCTCAGTCGGGTTTTGGGCCCATCACCTCCAGAATCGGATAATGCTACATTGTCGATTAAAGAAAAACTTCAACTAGCCACAAGTGAGAAAATTGATGTAAACAGTTCCAATTTTATTAGAAGACAGCAGGTTCATCAGTGTTCATCAATGTGTGAAAACAGAAATGAAACATTTTCGGAAGAATAGAATTCAGAGAAAATACTTGAAAATGGGTTTCGCAGCATTCATGACAACTCGGTCTACTAGTGTGAAGTCCGAAAGAGCCTTTTCTGCGGCAGGAACAATTTGTACTAAGATTAGATCGCGGCTAAGTGATAATAGTATTGATAAGCTGTGTTTTCTCAGGGCCTTTTTTTATTTAACAAAAGAAATAGAAAGAGTCGTTGGAAAAATAATAAACTATAGAAATTTTTTTATTTAAATTACTATTTCGAATGTTTTAGGGCCTGTTACTAGTCTTCAAGTTAGGTATATTATTTTTTTTCAAGTTTACCTAGAGTTTTACTTCTCTGTTGTTATTATTTAATAAAAATTAAAGTTTGGTTATTTATTTTATGGCTTATTCCTTTGTTTTTTTATGTCGAGAAAAAAAACCGGTGAATACCGGTAGATCGGTAAATTTTTAAATAATTTACCGAGTTACCGGTAAATTTAAATTCGGTAAATTTGCAATCCCTACTTAGGGGGCCATATAAAGGACAAGGATTTGTGGTGGTTGTATAGGTAATGCAGAGCTGCAGAACTACTTTAAAAATTGAATATTCATGTTTTTGTGACTTTTTAATAGCTTCAATTGTGGTTCACTTTAAATGTGTTGGTATTGAACTGTGGACTTCTGAGGTACACGAAGAAATAAATTGAATTCAAATAGGAAATGTACCAAACTATAATCAGGGACTTAGTAGTATGGAGTTATTAGATCTTCAAGATAATCCCATTTCAATTTCCTAGGTATATCGGCTAAGTGATAATAGTATTGATAAGCTGTGTTTTCTCAGCTTTTTTTTATTAAACAAAAGAAATCAAAAGAGTCGTTGGAAAAATAAGAAACTATGGGAATTTTTTCATTTAAATTACTATTTCGAATGTTTTAGGGCCTGTTACTAGTCTTCAAGTTAGGTATATTATTTGTTTCAAGTTTACCTAGAGTTTTACTTCTCTGTTGTTATTATTTAATAAAAATTAAAGTTTGGTTATTTATTTTATGGCTTATTTCTTTGTTTTTTTATGTCGAGCAAAAAAACCGGTGAATACCGGTAGATCGGTAAATTTTTAAATAATTTACCGAGTTACCGGTAAATTTAAATTCGGTAAATTTGTAATCCCTATTACTTAGGGTGCTATATAAAGGACAAGGATTTGTGGTGGTTGTATAGGTACTGCAGATCCACAATAAGCCCAGGAGGCTGAGGTGGTACCGGCGAAAGGACGGCTCCGAAAGGAAAAAAAAATAGGTACTGCAGAGCTGCAGAACTACTTTAAAAATTGAATATTCATGTTTTTGTGACTTTTTAATAGCTTCAATTGTGGTTCACTTTAAATGTATTGGTATTGAACTGTGGACTTCTGAGGTACACGAAGAAATAAATTGAATTCAAATAGGAAATGTACCAAACTATAATCAGGGACTTAGTAGTATGGAGTTATTACATCTTCCAGATAATCCCATTTCAATTTCCTAGGTATCGGACATTGATCTTCCAACAAACACCAAGAAAACAATTAAATCCAAATAGGAAATGTATAGTGTTGAGGTATTATTGAGTTTACAAAGATTCAAAACAGGGTAGAAACCTAAATATGATCAGGGACGTACTAGGTCCACCTATCTCTTAAAATATCATCGTGAAATAAATAACAAACTGTAATTAATCTATCAAAAATATTTTCTTTGCAAATGTTGACAAAAATTAAGTTGAGAAGTGAATCGTTTCATAGATTTGTTTAGATGAGAACTACCGAAATACTGGATACTTCCATATTAGTGATTGAACTCAATATATTGTTGATTTTTATTATAAAAGTGACGCAGTGAATACAAGGTAACTTTAATCTAAAGCACCATTGCTTTTGTTTCCTTTTCATAAAGTATAATTATTAATCCATGTATTCTCCCATGTTTTCAGAGGAGATCATTAACTGATACCTAAAAGATATATCGTAATCATTTCTATAGCTCAGTTCTTGGAACAATTCTCAGAGATCACTATTTCCTTCATTCCTATCCTTTTAAGGTCTTCCTTTTCGATATCTTCTATTCAGTAGATGCCCTGTGATTATGTGTTGTCTAGCATATCGCAAGTAGATGAACGAAGGCTTCTCATTTCATTCCACATAGCCTACCCCAAGTAGCAATTTAAATTCTATAAGGGTTGTGTAAACAGCTACAAGATATATCTTATAGGATACTGAAATTCTTATAACGGACTACAAAACCATTAAATGATCCTTATACAACTAAAAAGGGCCCATTTCTATACAACTATTTGGTTGTATAACAGTTCTATTAAAAGTTTATACAACTCTTATATGACTGTTTAATACACATTTATACAACTCTTAATCGACTGTCTTATAATCATTTATACAGCCACTATAAAATGACTTAATAGTGTGTGATGTAGTCACATCTATAAAATGGGATTGAAGCGGCATTATGAAGGTCTTACAAAATGGTTGTATAATGCAATATATTTTTTTATAATGCTGTTATTTCGAGCACAATGGAAACATTTTGTCATATAGCAATTTATAACAGCATTTCATTTTTTAGTGAAGAATATCAGAACCAAATTATATTTCAATTTGAACGTGCACCCTACATTTCATTTGTAGAAATGGAGACTTATCAAAACGACTTGGTCCGATTGGGTGGACATCGATAGTGAAATAATAATTTCATTTGGATGGTTTAATAGCACAAATTTTAATGCGCCGCAAATTTTACTGATGATAGGTATATATTTGGCAAGAAAATGAAGCGCTTATATTCTGGTTAAGTTTCAAGTAGATACTTAAAAAAAATAAAATAGAAATTCCTTAAATTCTTTTTATTTTATGATTTCAATAGTTTATCACTCCATATGGATATTCTTTCACAATATAATTCTCTGAATAATGATAAAGTCACATTTTTCAATATAGTTTCATGTTTACAACTCAATTCCTCATAAAAGCGGCGAAAGCAGTACAAGAATTGCTTATTTAAACATGGCGATTTATAAAACAACAATTTTATTCCAAAGAAATGCCTTAAACAATATTTTATTGTAAAATGGAATGGTATACGATAACTGTTTTATAACGACGATTACTTAGGCACTATACAACTAACCTGACAAGTAATGATCATATTGAGATACGAAAAGTAGAGGTTGCCAAATCTCATAATATGGTAATAAGAATTTTTCCTACGACCTCGTATGGAGATGTTATAAAGCACGTTTTTTAATTTGGAAAGTAGCTCATATCACCATGGCATTTTTATTTGGAGGAAAATTTAATTCATGCACTGAAAATGCCATATGTCGCGGTGTTTTGTCATTATGACAGCGAAAATGGTTTGCCCTAACTTTTCTAGAGACAAAACGGAACCTGACTTTTGAAAGCATTACAACCAGCATTCTAAACAAATTTTTGATGACAATATTTCAATTTTTCTCAAACTACACTTTTTTTTAGTTGAAGTAAACTTGACATTTATAATCCGAATTTTGCTGCCATTATATAGGCAATTCAACTCAGGAATGGCCGTAGTAATCCGATGCAGTTTTTTCCGTTAAATTGCCAGGCAACAAAATTCTCATTGATGTCAAGTTTACTTCGTGTGATTATAGGTGAAAAAAGTACACATTTGCATTCTGAATGCAAATTCGCCATGTGAGGAATGTCAAATCTCTTTTTCATTAGAGTGAAACTGACTATTATAGCTGTGGCTAGAATGGCGGTTCACATGGAATAAATAGGTTAAAATTCTCTTTCACCTATAAAACTTTTAGGTCAACGTGACAACCATGCTTCACTGTTTAAGAAGGCTGAACAGATATCTGCATCATGGTAACATTCGGCTATGATTCGGTTGTTCAACGTGGTTGTGTGCGACCAGCGGCACTATACAACCTTTATAGAATCATTTGCTTCCTAACCTCAAAGTGGTGTATTTTGATATTGTTATTGTCTTGTCGGTCATATCAATTTGTGAAAATAATGTTTAAAATAGTCGAGACTATTGAGGAAGGTAACAAGGAACACTCTCTCACTCAAATCATATACTTTAACTGTCTGTGTCACCAAACAAAATAAGATATTTCAATGCAAAAGTCACTTCAGTTGTAAAACGCAGATTTTGGAACAAATTTATTATGTCATACACAGTTTTATCCTATAAGACATTTATAAAGGAGATAGGCTTATAGTATTCAAAGTTCACGTATAAAAGTGTTTTATAATACAACGCAATTGAATGCTATAAAATATTCATTACACAACATGATACAGCTTCAATAAGACAAGCTTAAGTAACTATTTTATAATGTTGTAGCTGTTAGTTATATAGTATATTATAGAACTCTTATACAATAGGTATAAAAGTCTTATAAAATGATATTTTGATATTGTATAAACTTCCTTATAAGGTATTATATCATTTTAAAAGGAATTATCGTATATGCGTTATAGCATATATTGTAAAAGTCACTATAGAATCATTTAATACAACAACTTTCTTTAAAAAACAAAATTATCGCAACAAAAGGCATAATAAAAGCAAACAGTCCTTAAAGCAACGCTATTCGACTGTTATACAACAATTCAGTCCTCTTAGAATTCCATTTTGCTGGCTGGGACACATTAATTCATACGCTTGGGTTGGGCTCAACAGCCCAGGCACTTGAGCTGAATCTCTGTACCATTGCCCATGTTATCTACCTACTTCCATTCCAGAAGCTTCGTGTCTTCTATATAGGCCATCAGTTTATCTGGAGGAATGTTTAGTAATTGTAATGGTTGTGTTATTTCCACTCCAAAGTGCTTCCGTCTGTCCTTCTAAGTTCTCACAGAAGCAGAGTATCTGAGTAGGTGTTTCATCGTTCACATTTCCTGCACATAGGTTCACTAACTATGCCCATCCTGTGCAGATGCTTCCTCAGGGTACAGTGTCCAGTCACCAGGTCGGTAACTGTCTTCAAATTTCTCTTACCCAGTTTCAATAGCCTATTTAGTAGACTCTTAGTATGGAGGTGACCTTGTGTCAGCCTCCATTTGAGTTAGAGATGCTTAACTAGCCAGTTTCCGACTTCCCCTCTTATGTAATCGTGACGCAGACAATGGGAAAGGAGAAAATTAATTAAGTGCTTTTCAAATAACTTTATGAATTGTAATGGGACGTTGAAATAAATGAAATTTTACTACACTGTAACTCACTATCATCATTAACCTAGTTAATATTTGTCCATTCATCATATTTTGCTAGTACATCACTTTGGAACGCCTTGTATAAATGAACTTTTTACCCACTTGTCTACTATAAAAAGTTTTTGGCAACCCTCTGTATAAATTAGTATTCAAGATTTTCGTTTACCACCTCAAAATAATAGCTATCTCAACAGCAATCTGTAAAAGGTATTATCGATTCGTTGGCAAGTCGTGTGTGGTTCCACCTCCGACTGTAAGACGGCGACACTGGGTCTAAAATATCTCTTGGTTTTGTTTATTGGATCTTTTAGTATTTTTATATTTTTACTTGTAAGAAAATTATGAAATTGGTTCTTTTCTTGGATAATATAGGTGGTTAATTATTAAAAATTCTTGTTTTTCACACAAATTTCACAAAGAAAGAAAGAAAGAAGTCGAACTAACAAATTTTTGCAGTTTTAGTATACAGGATAAATCAGAAGGGGGAAAATTTATTGAAAAAATAACTTTTTGAATACCAGGAAGCTAATTGATGTCAAAAAGATCTCCAATTATCTTTATTAGTATATTAAGATATTAGGAGAATAAGTAATACTGTATGAGCTGATTGTGGAAAGTTTGTCTGATGAACATAGTGCGAAGAAGTCAAGGCATTCCTACACTATTTTGAAACTGATCACACAAGAGTTCAGTGCTTTCATGGCTGCTTGACTATCCGACATTATGATAATCCTTTGTCTTCTGTATCTTTTCTCAATATTGAACTGAGCACACTTTATTAATGCGTGCATTTACATTTGGAAGATACTTAGATTTCAGAGTGCTTGGCTCCTGGCCAGTACACTCCTATCTCAGCTCCTTCTATTGTTTTTGAGCCGTCTGTGTACCATTGAATGGCATTCTTTTCAAGTCTGGTTATGGTATTTGGATCCCATTATTTCTTGTTGCTTAATTACGTAACGAATTTCTTCGAAGAGTTACACTTTTCTCATCATACCATCTTGTGGTATGCCCAGGTTTTCTGATTTCTAAGAAGTAAAGAGGTAGACTTCCTCTCAACCTAGTCTATATCTTTTTCTTTCTGCTGCACTTTCCACCACCATATGTAGTGGTGTGAGGTTGGGAATCACTTCCATGGCTGCCGTTGGGCATTGCTCCTGTAATACATATACATAGGCTAGTCTTTGGATTTTTCGAATTTTGGAGAGGTTTTCTCTCGTCGTCAATAGACTAGTTCTACTTCTCAATGGCTCCATGAGTGATAATTGGTCTCACTATGGCAGTGTACATCCAGCTCAGGATTTTTGGGTTACAGCACCAATTTATCCCTGTCAGATTGCTGCTAGCACCATTTTTGATTTGTATATATTATATCCTTCTCGTGTTTGTTTCACAGGAGTTCACAGTCTATACTGAGAGACTGGACTTCTTACTTGTACTGTAAGGATTGTCTAAATTTTGGGAAAAAATTCCATTATAACACAATAATTCTAAATCAAACTGTACTTTAAGAGAGTTAAGTTGATATTAATGCTACACATGCAAAGTGAAACATTTTTAGAAATACGTCCAGCTTGGCAAGGAACGAAAGGCTTAAAAATTGGGATCAAGCCGAATTTTTAGGTATGTCCTATTATTTAAGCAAACCGTTTTTACAAGCGACCCAGTACACTGATCATTTTAAATTTTTATGGTGCATAAAATATTTCATTTTATTACTTCTATTCAAAACTTTTCCCAAACTTGTATGTATATAACAAAACTTTGTATTTTGTAACGAATTGTATGTATTTATTCGATAATGAATGCTTCTGCAATGTAATTATCACGAATGCAATATGATTCGTATTCTTTAAATCGTTTTTTTTCGTTTCAGAGAGAAAAATAATGATATCAAAACAGGAAGTTGCCAAATATTGTTGTGAGACTAAGATTTGACATGGATAACCTAAAATAACCTCATAACAAGAGCTTGATGTAATAAACGATGCGTGTTTAAGTAATGAGTAGGTATCACATTTATAAAATTGGTATGGAAAATACATAAAAAATGTGTACAAAGTTAGTTGTGCAACTAAAAATAGTACAGTATCCGCCAAAATAAACAGTACCGAGAACAAAAATAAAAATTAATTTTTAATTTCTGTAATGTAAGTGTTCAAAATGTTCACCATTTCGACGCAAACAAGCTTCATATCGATTTTGTAAGTCAAAAACATATTTATAAAAAGTGGTTGATGTAACTGCCGAAAAATATTTTGTATTCTTTCCCGTAGTTCGGCAATATTCGCCGGCGGATTTTCCGATAGAAATATTTTGTCCTTCATTATGCACCAAATGTATGCGTCAGATCAGGTGAATGAGAAGGATATTCGAAGTCTGTTTCCCGAGAAATTTTTCTATTATCGAAATGCTGACGGAGTAAGTCTAAGGTGCGCACAGCTGTATGGCTCGTTGCACCATCTTGTTGGAACCATTGTGTGCGAAACTGTAGATTTCGTGCACGGCAAAAGTTATTTAGATCTCTCACAAAAGGTATAATAATTTTCTCTCTATAACGCTTTTGGTTGACAGTAAGTGGATTCTGATTATCATCTTCAACGAAATAAGGACCAATCATTCCATGACCAGATACCGCGCACCAAACGGTAACTCGAAGGCTGTGGAGGGTTTCTCTACAATGACATCAGGACGTTCAAATCCAAGGAAAAAATTATTATAACCCCTAATAGAGAAATTCAAGAAGCAATAATAGTCAACTTCACAGCTAAGAGTGGAAAAAAATTTATTAGTGGGCCGCGTCATATGTATTGGATAATATAATTTTTTGTTAAATTAATGTCAGTTTCTTACAGGTTTTTAAAATGTTTAATTAACATGTAACGGATGATTAAATACTTGAACAAAATCTGATAAAATTTTCAAACAGTACTTTCACAATAAAATATTCTTTTACTTAAGTCACCTTGGTTTTATTATTCTATTATTTAAATCAATATTTAATACATTAAATCAATATTAATTTTTTAGTGTAATTTTTAAATTTGTGATTTTGGAAAGGAAGACATATTTACTTCCTGGTGGTCGAGAACAATAACATTCGACGCATACTCAATGGCTTAAATGATGTTATGCGCTAACTCTTTTCCACTCTGCCTTAAATATTTATCATTTTTAACAACCAGCAACCCTTATTTCCGGGCAAATTTAATTAGGCAACCATATATGATAATGAATAGTGAGAAATTAACTTGAATTTGGTATATGATCAATAAATAAACGTTATGAACGTATAAGTGTATCGAAATCATACCTGTTAACCCCTGGCTGTGAAGAGGTGCGCAATGGCAACCGTGATTTTTAGAAATCTTCATATTAATTACCGTGATGTAGACGTGATTTTATTCAAAAAACAAGTGAACGGAAGTTTTTCCAAAAATAAATTGAAAACAATTCAATTAAAAATACTGGCGGCCAAATTATGAAAGGCAACCTGGTAAATATATATTCTTCTAATAATAAATATACTTAATCCTGCAGCCGGATCTTAGACTATTAGATTATTTCAATATTTTTGCTGAATTTCTTTTAGGTATAATTTCCGAGTAAAGAGGTACACTGCTATTATTTTTGGAAATAGAGGAAAACTATTTCCTTTGTGATATGTCACAATCACGAAGTACGTTGCCATTTAAAAAAAATTTAAGATGGCGTTCGTAGGTTATAGGCTAACGTCAAAAATATATATAAATATAATTTTTTTTGAATATGCAGAATAAACTCTCATTTATAGTTCTATAACTTCATAACTTTCTATGCAATGCTATCTCCGAATAAAACAGCAAAACACCAATGTTTCAATATCTCAAAATACCGATATCCAAACGCGTCATAATTTAATATTAAAGTGGAATGAAAAGAATTACTTTTCGCCATCGGCAATAACACGCTTGGAAAATTCAACAATACCTAATTCTTATTTTCATCAATTTGATTAAATACATAGAAAGGAATCGAAAGTATAAGTGTCTGCGCCAGAATGCATTCTAGTGAAAATTCAATTTATGTTGGAAACTCTGCAATTCGTACAATTACGCTCCATCTACCTAATTCGCATCTCTTACAATGGTCCGATTGAAATTGCCGGGAGTTTCAATCTAGCAATGAATATTATCGAAATATTTGGTCGACTACGTTCGGTCAGTATATCTATCATGTTGAGAATTACTGTATTTTGGCTATTGGTCACTTGCCAGCGACATTCGCGACTCGCTTGCTTTCTCCCATCGATCACAGCTTCTTGCTCTGCCCCTCGATGATTTTATACATTCAAATAAAACTAGAGTCGACTTCCTACTATCCTTATGTCACATTTTATAATTTCTTTTTGTTCGTTTGCTTTTTATTACATACATTAAGAAGCAAATGTCTCAATTTTCTGTGATCTTTTCGGGTTTCCTACCAATTTTATTAGAATAGGAAGGCAGTTTGTGATTCAGTGATTTTTTGCCGTCTATTGATAGGCAACTGTCAAGTTTTCAACAAGATGCGTCGTTTAGTTTGTTTTTGCCTAAATTTCAACAAGAATGTGAAGAAGTAAATATTTCACCACCTATTCATTTCTTCGGGTTTGGAAATTTAATAATGTTTTCCACTACTAGGGTTAATATTGTTTCCTATTATTAACCTAGGTCAATAACAGACAAATTCATATATTTTAAGAATCCACGGATAGTCTTGAACATATTTGCTGCTTGAAATTACCTATCAAGATACAATTAAAATAAAAATGCCATTAGTTCAAAATTCGCGCTCAACCAAATATGACTGATGACATAACGAGTACGTTCATAATCTATGGAGCGAAAACAGTAAGACGACGAGGTAAACGCTTCTCGTGGTGTATTTGTGAACGTTGTGGTGTATAACTCTTACACTCAAGGTGTTGTGTTGTGAACGCAATACCGCTCTAATTTGTATTTCCCCAATTGCGCATATGTTCAAGGTGAAACATAACCCACTTTTTGTAAAATTTTCCCATTATTACCCATTTCCAACGTTTGTTCATTGAAGATTTCTTGGTAAGTAATATTTTAGCATTGAAATCGTGTAGAATGTCAATTATTTCTTAAATTTGGCTGGTAGTGGAAAAAATTGTTTATACACCACGGGGGTGAAGACATTCATAAGCCTCGCACCTTATTCCGCTCACGCATTTCAAAACTTTTGAAGGCGTTGAATAGCATTACCAAAAAGGTATCGATTGCCTTCGACGACAATAATATCAATAACGAACATTATTCACAAAATTCTGCTAATTATTTCGTCGTTTTCTCTCAATTTGTTGATAAGGCGAGAACTATAACTTTCATGCAGACGTGAAAATTAAAAGAGTTCACACTTTGAATTTGCCAAAGCGAGTAATCTGCCACCGTTCAAAACAGAACTCCAACAACATCTATTGCGAACTCAATACATTTCAAAAGAATGGAGTAACGCTCACAAGAAATGTCCAACAATGTCCCTCTGACCCCACCACCAACGAGGGACATTTGGACACTGGGAACCAATTACCAGATCTCGACGACAATATTCATCATCAACACCCTCCGAAGGTATTTTTGTCATAGCAATCACTGTCGAATTTTCATCTTAATATATATAAATTACGTGTCACGTTGTTTGTCCGCAATAAACTACTGAACTACTCAACCGATTTCTATCAAATTTGTACACCGTGTGCAGTTTGATCTAACTTGAAAGATAGGATAGCTTACATCTCAATTTATGATCGCAATATTATTTTATTGCAAATTATTTGTCTATTATTTGACAGTCACAATTATCTGTTAGTTCCAAGCGATTCCAACAGATAGCGACATCTGTTGACTGAATTGTGTAAGTATTTAATGGATGGCGCTATGTCAAACTTCCAAATGTTTCATATAAGCTACAATTTAATAGCATAACCACCACACGTTGCTGAGGATAAAGTATGGGTTAAAACGAAATACAGTGAATTTTACTTTTTCAATTTTTGGTGTTAGCATGGCCGGCCATGTTTTACCTAGACTGAAGAGTCATGAAGGTCGTCATGTTTTTTTACAAATGGTATCTATGTGAAAAAGCATAGTGGTGCCCATGTCTGATGTTCTCCTATAGTTCCCCTCAAATAGTTTACATTAATGCAATATGACAAAAACGTAAGCCACAGCAACGCGTGGCAGGGTCAGCTAGTAATATAGGTAATATATATTTTACAGACGAAGATATTGATGATCCCTGCGACGATCTTCATAGCGAAATTGAAGACGGAAGTGACGATGCCAATGAAGAATGAAGACAGTCAGACAGTGGTTGAAAATTCAAATAGAATTGTGTTATTGTCAATAAACTGTATTTTTATAACTTCATTCTCGTAGCATATTAATTTCGTACAATTTATTTGGAAATTCCTCCAGTGTTTCAATTCCACAGAGTCAGGTAAGCTGGTAAGAATCAAGTACAGCTTCCTAGGTGGATTATACTGATTGAAAAGTTGTCTGACTAGACAAATGCTACATTCAATTTGTCAGAAATCATTTTTTTCCACATCTGGGCAATGCATTCAATCATTGGTCACGAATTTCAGATATATTGCTATGAGTCACTCAGGTCAGATTTGTTGACTTCTTAGAAATGCGACAAAAATGTGAGGCGACATGTTTTTGTCCGAAAATTATTTTTGCTGTATCTATTGACCAGACTTTTTTTGCTTGAGGTACGTTTTGAAGGAATTTATTTCAATATTTCATAATTTATGTAATTTATTTCATTTGATGTGGTTTTAGAACAAGCAAGACTTTCAAGAATGACATTGTTCGCTAAAACACTGTATAACTTTTTCACATCATTAGCACTGGGAAGATACATGAACGGAGTAAATTGCAATTTTGTTATTGGTTATAATGCGTACAAATTACTTTCTGGAGTCCAATTGCATTTAGCATTATCAAAAACAAAAAAGGGAAGAAAGAATATGGCACAGCGGCCAACAATAATTCGCAAAACAAAATGCTTTTTGTCGGCGGTTCGTCTCTGAACTGCCATAGAGAAAAAACATAAAAGACTGTGCAATCGCTTTATTAGAAGATCGGATTTCCAGTTCCAGGGTTTGTCCGATTTCTATTCAACAGTAAACAGCATCCGCACTATACTTTTTTTTCCCTTTTTTTATTTGTTTTTCTTGTTTTCGTGTCTCGGAAGTCGGAGGTCCTTCAGTCCATCGTGTACATGCAATTAGCGAAATTAAGTCTATATGTGAAAGGTCTTCTACTAAAGGATTCGTTAAAAATCGAATGTATCTGAAAAATTGCGGTCTCTATACTAAAAGTCAACGAAATAAAAGTAAAAAAAGATTAATACATTCCACACTACGGAAATATAAGAAGAAAATTGTTCATACAGTGAAGTGCTGACAAATTTTGTTTTAAAAATTAATCAAAATATTTGATTTTTTCACCGAACAGCCTAGCCTGTTGGCTCTTCCAGTGCCAAAGCAAAAATGAAGAAATAAAAAAAAACATACAAAAAATGGTTTTATACTCATATGAATTGAAATAAAATCTGATAGCCCCCAAATCTGACACAGATTCACTGAACTCTGTACACAATACCACTCTCTGCCACCTTGGTGCCTTTCGCTCTAGCCCTGCTGATAGTCTCCACATTGAAGCTAATGAACCACCCCTACCCCTAAGACGCTCATCCCTACTCCTCTCATATGCTGCCACAGTATCCTTCAATCCTCTCAATCCTGTTCACTCGCTTTTCATTTTAACGACTAATCTCCCTACCAACCCTCGAGCAATTATTAAATCTATCCCTCCTTCACTCACTCCTTTACTCAAAGATACTGACCCTTCTCTGACCTCCCCGCTCCCTCTACCTTCTTCACCACTTTGGACCAAAAATATCCCTATAATCGTTACCTCACTTACCATTTATAATAAGCATGAATCTCCCACTGCACTTATACAGAAAGCATTCCTAGAATTACTACAAAAAAACCTTATGATTTAATACAGTTTCCACGAGGCATGAACTCATAAGCTCCTTCACTCTATCTATAGTGTGTAGCGTTCACACAGGCGAGCTTCAAAGCATTTTTCAAGCTTTCAAAAGCATCCACCTACCCCAGAAAAGTATTGCAATGTGCACTGACTCCCTTTCCTCCATTCAGTCAATCAAGTCAATCTTCACTGACCACCCAATTGTCCAGAACATACACGACATCTATCAAACTCTCGTTGCTCAAGATATAACAGTCTCTCTCATCTGGCTCCCATCTCACATCGGAAACTGCGGACCGCCACGTGAAAGAAGCTACCACTAATAACGACCCAACACACATTGTCCAACTGGCAACCGACCTAAAGATCCACTTCAAAAACGTTACACAAGATTCTTGGCGACACCTGTGGCGCAATAGCACGACAGCACTTCATGATACCCATCCATTCACTTCTCCTCTCTCCCTTAACTTCTTGACTCGAAGAGAGGCTACTATAATCAGAAGAATCCGAATCAGTCATACCAAACTTACACATGGATATCTGATGTCTTCAGGAAATCGTCCCGTTTGCCATAGCTGTAATGATATTGTGACCGTTCAGCACATACTGACGGACTACAAAAAATTTTCTGCCACATATATCAACAATTTGATCTAAGGCCTTACGTCAAGGAAATGTCCACTGCCCTACCGAAATCAAAAAAGTCTTACATTTTGAAAGCTACTAACCTATACCGTAAAATCTATATACAGGGTTATTATTTTAGTTATAAGTTTAGCCCAAAAAAAGTTTACTTTGATTTAATTAACACAAACATGTGTAACTAGCGCCCTCTTTTAGCAATGTTAAATTGTTGGAGTGCAAATTATGATTCCTCATGCCAAAAAACGTAGGATTGCCAATTTTCAAAGAGAAATTGTGAAAACATGAAAAATTATTGTGAAAATCAAAATTTAAATTTAAACTTTGAACACCCCGTATCTCGGAAACTAGCAATATTTGCATAAGGCATGTTGAGCAGAATCATCATATTTTGAGGTCTAGAATCTACAGTTCAGAGATTGGACATTCTTAATGAATCACCCTGTATATATTGTCCCCCTAAGTTGGAATCATATGGAAAACTTTTTCATTATGAATTTGAGGAAAAAAAGTTATTCTGCGTAAAAAGTTCTGCATCATCTAAAACCTATAATACAGTAATCAACGTAAGTACAAATATTGTGGGAAAAGCTAGTTTTAAAATTTCTTGTTGAAGTAACTTATTTGTGTGGAAAAATAAAAGGAAATTGGACCTTTCTTTTTTTATCGATTTTCTACTGAAATGCTGTAGTAGCAGTTGGTGGTCATTTGACTAAATCCCGTAATAAAAGGGCATTTTCGAAATCATTACTAACCTCAACAGTGACGTCTACTGAATTTAGATAAGGAATTAGGACGACTAAAAAAATTCACCCTCTTTTGCTTGATATCAACCGAGGAGGGTTAAAAAAATGCACACGATCAACTAGCGAGCGCTGGTCTTTGCTCTGATGTCTTTCTTTAGATTCACCGCTCAAATTGATTGATCAATACTGGACGAACTGATGGGTGTATTTAGGAGATTAAGGTCGGTTTATACCTACAGAGTGATCGATTCAATTACGCTTACAAAACCCTGCACGTTCTCCGACACTGTCTAATTTTTTCAAAGACGAAGTCCTAAATATGTCATCGGTGCTATTATCAAACACGAGGAGCCATGGTTTCATAACCTCAATAAAACATTGATGTACAATTCGTTTAAAATTAATAAAAAACTGTTCCCTCTCCTCACAGAACAACGATTACAATCTAACCAATATTTTAGTCCTTTTAATGAAGACCATAATATTGCGTGCTAAGAGGTACCAACTGAAATATTTAAATACCTAATATCTATAAATGAAATAGGGGATATATATATCCGTTATCGGGTATTATACATCTATGAGTTTGTTATTTGACGTTTTAAATAAAAGAAATTATATATATACAGTATTCATTTCATTCACATTAAATTTATATTTCAGGAAGATAGAGTTTTTTTTAGGATGAGAACCTATTAATTTTTTATTGCTTTAATCGTACAGAGTTATAATTAATCCAATTAAGTATTATTTTCGTTCTGAATAGCAGGAATAAATCCTGGAGATTATAATGGATGTCACAATATGTTCACGATTTTAAGAATGAAATTTTACAAAGAGATGTTTATGAATGTCTTTTGATACTGATAGAGACCAATATACATACAAGTATGCGAACCATAATAGTTTTTTGAACAATGATTACTTATACATGTTGTCTCAACTTTTTCCCTTTTGAAACATCTCACGTTTTGTGGACCATTCTGTATAGGAATTTTTTTTTTCAATTATAGAGCGTCGGCTTCAAAGACTTTTTGGCTCTGTACGTAGAGATTTAGGGGGGAAAAATGTTTACTCGTTAGAATAGTGCTGGCCTTCATTTACATGACCTACCGACCAAAAACCCCCTTTGTAAATTTGCTGATGTTAATAGCATCAAAATATAAATAGATAAGGTTCATGTGCGTATAAATTTTAAAATATCTATTAATTTTAAATCACTATCACAAATGAAGGAGACGAAGAGAGGGAACTAGAAAAAAGGTTAACAAAAGGCAGCAGAGCAGCAGGGATGGTATCAAAGATGTTAAAATCAAAAGACACATTACGAATAGCAAAAATAAGATTGTATTAAACAATAATAAGACCGTCAGTTACCTACGCTTGTGAAACTTGAACAATAAACAAAAAAGAGCAGAATAAACTAGAAATATGGGAACGTGAAATGCTCAGAAAGATTTATGGTGGAATTAATGAAGATGGAATTTACAGAAGAAGAATAAACAGAGAACTCTCAGAATTATATAAGCACCCAAGTATAACCTATATAATTCAAGCACAGAGAGCGAGATGGTTGGGACATATAGGTAGAGTGACGGAAGATAGATGGGTGAAACAAGTGCTTGAAGGTGGAGAAGGTTGTGAAAAGAGAAGAGGAAGACCAAGGAAGAAATGGTTGGAAGAGGAGAAGGAGAGACCTGAGAACAGTTGGAGCTAGGAACTGGAAAAATGAGGCACAGAAGGAAATGGAAAGAGAGAGTAAAATATCTACAAGTACAGTGTGGAAACCACTTATGGAATGAAATTCTCTAAGTCATTATTCTAGAAAATTATGAAAAATGCCGAGACACGTCAACTTTTGAATTGAGTTGTGTGTTATGTGAACATAAATGTAAATGTACAGGATGAGTCATGCAAGTATGCCATAGTCAGTGTTTTTTTTTTAATGAAACACCCTGTATATTTGCATATTTTTGAAATCCTCTTAATGAACCGATTCCAACAAACTCAATAATGTATGGTCAATTATGAATTATACAGGGTGAAATTTTTATTTTTACAGTTATTAAACACATACATAAAATATCTTATGTATTTGATTTTAAAACATTAAAATAAATGCTTAAAATGTTCTCCACCTAGTTGTTGGCAATAGTACAGTCTCCTATAGAACTCCTTCTTAACTTTGTTTAGAGTTTGAGGTGAAATATTCCGTATTTCTGTAGTTATCCTGTAGTTATCCATAGTGCTTTGTAAGATATTGGGCAATTCGGGATACCTGTGATTAAATAAGTTTGCCACTTCAACTTGACTTCTGCAGTTATCCCCGTACCCGATCATCATTAAAATCTCAATTCGATGAGTCTCAGTTAAATATTTCATTGTTAAGTCGACGAGGAAAGAGTGTTTGACAAAGATTTTACTTTTTCAGCATAAACTGTCAACACATCAACAACTGACAGAATAGGAATCAATCCACATTATTTTGCGATTTAAAACAATCCACATTATTTACCGATTTTGTCTAATTAATGTCGTTGTTAGGCAATTTTTAGGTATTCATGATAAAATTCATGGGCGTAGCAGGTTTTGTTTAATAAAAGTACCAATATTTCAAGTGTAATAAATTATTAATTTTAAAATTTCACCCTGTATAATCCATAATTGACCATACATTTTTTAGTTTTTTGGAATCGGTTCATGAGGAGGATTTCAAAAATATGCAAATATACAGGGTGTTTCATTAAAAAAACAACACCGACTATGGCATACTTGCGTGAATCACCCTGTACATTTAAATTTATGTTTACATAACGCACAACTCAATTCAAAAGTTGACGTGTCTCGGCATTTTTTATAATTTTCTAAAATAATGACATACAAAATTTTATTCCATAAGTGGTTTCCACACTGTATATTAATTTCGAAAATTTTCTGAAAGTTCGATGTGGAGGACTGATTTGTTGGGTCGTTTGTATGTATACCTGATGATGATGGCGAAAATCTCTACAATATAGTCAACTTTAAATTGAGAACCATATTCTTCACATTCAGGAGTTGATATTTACTAACCTAAATGATTTTGCAAATATTTATTACATCATATACATGGTGAGTCAAAACTCAAGTACAGGGTGTCCCAAATTGGTGTGTTTTGCAGGGTATCTCGTAAACTAGAGGAGATAGAAGAAAAGCAGATAAGATAAGATAAGATTGTTATGATTCCTTTTTTTTTGTTGAAGTAACTGATATGTGTGACAATTTTATTTATCAAAATTATAATTATTAAAAAATAAAACCAGATTAAAAAGATGGAAACAATAAATTTATGAAACAACAAGAACCATTGTAGACAACTAATCTACCTTTTATTGTTTTTATGTTTTAAATCTGGTTTTATTTTTTAATAATTATAACTTTGATAAATGAAATGTTAAATTTCGTTACTGAGTGTTCAATTTTTTAAAGGTGTTTCACCTGATAACACTGTAGCTCCAACCATTGTAAATAGATATATAATAATATGTCGTATCAGGTGAATGAGAATTGAAAAAGGGAACGAAAAACGTCAAAATATACAGGGTGTCTCATTTGAAACAATATTATATTTCCTTAATGAGCCACCTAACAAAAAAATTCCGTGCGCCACTGAACTCTTTAATATTATATCTATCAAAAGTTTCCATGACGTTTTTTTAAATTATTCTTAATTAAGAAGTTGTAGTAGGTACCTTGTAGTTTTCGACAGTTTTAAATAATAGCCCTGTATCTTCCAACTGCAGGGAGTTACGAAAGATTTAATTAGGCTATCGTTACTTCAACAAAAAAAAGTCATAACATCCTAACTGCTTTACTTCTATCTCTTCTAGTTTACGAGATACCCTGCAAAACACATCCATTTGGGACACCTGCAAAACACATCAATTTGGGACACCCTGTACATTAATTTCTCAGTAATTTTAAGTAGATTTTAAACGTCCTTCTTGCGACTAACCCTATCCCAAATATTGTAAAGTAAAAAGGCTGCAATATTAAGATAATGACATTCCTAGTTCTTATATTTTTGTGATAATTTCTTATATTACTAAATATAGTAACCAATCAAATTACTCAAATTTCATCCAATCACCGCTGTATTACAGCGATAATACCCTACATGTGGTGTTTTCAGTTTGGTGTTTATTTTTTATTAAAAATTAATTGAACGTCAAACTGACAACTGGATTAAAAATGTCGCGAAGATTTGGTATTGCATCTAACGATTCAATTAATTTACCAATTGTACTTATTCCAACTGTAGTTTTAAATAAAAATGAATAATATTTGATTAAAACTAAAGTTTGTGTTGAAAATTATTAAACGTCAGATTGACAATCGATTATTTGATATCTACAAAGTAAAAAATTATCTTATCGAATACTCCTCGGGTCTTGATAAATACTCAAAATTTTGTCAGAGAGAATGCTTTAAGCGTGTTGCTCAAAGATAATAGCCCTCGGCCTGCGGCCTTGAGCTATTATCAAGCAACACGCTTTCAGCATTCTCTATGACAAAATTATCTCGGTATTATCAAGACCCTAGGGGTATTACTACTGACAATACTGTTCGCAAAATTGCTCCTGAATATAAGATAGGATTAAAAACACTTATTTTTGTTTTAAAATAGTTCCATCAACATTGTTTATAATATAATTCATGGAATCATTGTGCAATTCGCCGTTTCGCATTCATTTAAATAACATAACAAAGCACGAGAAATAACAGCGTGCTTAATAAGAAGCACCTCACGCATAAAATATAAAACAGAAGCAGCGGATATCGTGTCTGAGAACAACAAATCAAGGATGTTGAGAGCTAATATTAAATGGATTATTTATATAACTATTTGCCAGCTAATTTATTTATATGCAGAAGTTACTACACTTATTATCATATAAAATGATGTCTGTTCCATTATTAACGAAACGGTTAACTACCCAGTGTCATTGTCTCAGAATTGTCTGTCAATTTTTGAGAGAATTGATGTGACACGTGTGAGTTCGTTCGTTACAGTAGCGTAGCAAGCCCTACTACTAAATATATTTTGACGATCCACTCATACACAAAATATCCCAAAAGTAGTAAAGAATAGAATGGTAATCCTACCATAATCCCTCGGAAATTTTGATCGCCAATGTCCTGCACCTTTTTTATGTTGCTTCCAATGACAAAATGGTTTTGAAAAGACTCTCCTAGTCTCATCTATCAAAGAAAACTGGTACTGGAGATGCCCGGGAAAGGTAAATCGTTGACTTTTTCCTTCTTTCCTCTTTCTTGTGAGACCAATTTCACTTTATCGACATTACCGATCCAGAGGGTAACATCACTTCTATTTGTGTACAATGCTTGAAGTACCTACTTGAATATTTGTGACCCAAACAAAACTTATATACAGAACTCTGTTTCTTGGTAATTACTGGTACTATAAGATTGATTAATGCTCAAACATTTGTCTATAATTCGCGGTGACACCTAGGTATAGGAGTTTATTGGATAGAAGAGGGACATTTACCTATGCTGAAGCCTGGAGATATTGTAAAATTCCTCAGGGAAATGCGACTAAAGGAGCTACTAGGGTCTGGGACTTTCCTCAGGCACAATAGATCTTTAAGGTCAAAGTAAATGTCACCCCAATACTTACATACACGATACGCGGTGACTGTTAAACAGCATTTTAACCAATAAAGGAAAAAGGAAAACCCAACCTAACCTCACTTTAAACAGCATAACGGTGACAGATTTCGGCTACGCCTCCAATCCATTCATTTTACTCATCGTGGCTAAGCAACCCAAGTAACACATTTAATTTACCAAGCAAATAATCCTAGATCGAAGCATATAATTCAGAAAAAATGATAAAGTTTGGCATATTCTGAGCATTATTTCATAGAATAATTTCAGCCTTCCTTAGAAGACGTCTTATCTTGTTTAAGACTAAATATTGCAATTAAGTAGCAATGATTGCTAGTAAGTCATGAAAAATAGACAAAAAATAGAGATAATGACTTTAAAAAATGAATAGACAAATTGGAATTTAGTGTGTACTTAAAATGCCTTCAAGTGCCTCAATTAGTGCCATTTATAAGCAATACTATAAGGTTTTGTATTGGAATTAATTTGGATTTTAAATGGAAATTAATTCCAGAAAAACCCACAGTATTGATAACTTTAATGTGATTGTAAATCTCAATTCAGTTGAAAGGTTTCATGATATTTCATAAATCATTATAGATCATGGAGAAAAAGATTGGAATAAAAATGGATGAAAATAAGAAAACTACGGAAATTTGAACGAGCATTTAAGTAGTAACGCAGCTAAAAGTTACAACGAAATAACGATAGACACAGAAGATCACCTTCCTGGTTCTTGGACCACGTCTTTTTATTGGCCTTGTCGTGGGACTCTTTCTTTACAGGCTAATACCACTACGTCTTGGTGGAAAATTTGTTGTTGCCTCATCCTCATGCCTCAGGAACAACACACAAAATCTTATCTCCACTTTCCAAGGTATCAATAACTAACGGTTCTTATTTTTTATTAGGAAATAATTATAAAATATCACCTATAAAACAATCTTTTACTCAAAACATAACCTCACAATAATCATCTTTTTCTTCAACTTTATAATTTTGAAAGCTTTCACAAAGCAATACAAACAGCTATCTAGCCAATTCCATAAAGCTTCGTATTGGCATAGAAAAATGCTAATTGAATACAATAAAGACATGGCCGAACCGTTTGCTCACGATAATGAGCAATTTCGCCATAGTTTTTTTAATCTATATTTGATATTGATAGGTATATGATACTATTTTTATATAAGTATACAATATGCAAATAATCTGGTTCAGAATATTATTTGATTTTAAACCGGGATACAAATTTCAGAAAATCTGGGAAAGATAAATCAATTTAATCCATCACATATAATATTATCAATCAATCCAACCAAAAATACCATAAAAAACTTTAATTTCAATTGGATGTATATAATGCATTGATAGGCATCAAAATTGAATATGACAACACCGTAATTAATAATAAAATAATTTAATTTATAATAGTATATTATTAAACGAGCAATTTATGATAGCCATAATTCACGATGGGTGACGTTTGCGTCACGAGCCGCAGGCGAGGGGCGCAAGTCACCCAAGTGAATTATGGCCATAAATTGCGAGTAGAATACTATACTTTGTCCACGTCACTTAATTTATTTATTAATAAATAAAAGTCAGTAGCTTTGGTAGATTTGGCATATTACTAACCTCAAAATGTTGTGGCAGCTACTTCAAATAATTTGACATATATAGAGATGGGCGATACTGTAGAAAGTATCAATACAGCGTACCGTTATAAATATATTGTTTTAAAATACTTAATATTAGAAAATATCGTTATGAAAAGTATCAATACTAAAAATATACGATATATGTCAGAAACAAATTTCCTGAACAAAATACACAGATTTAATAGTTTATTCCATATTGTACCCCCATCTCTAGTCTTGAATTATGGACCATAATACACTACAGTGTATTATGAACCATAATTCACGACAGTTGATATATGGGTACCATATTCCTTTAGTTAGGAGGTAAAATATTGACTTATTATTAGGTGGTCGTGGACAAAGTATATTTTGCTCACAGTTATCACTGGCCCCTCTGTTTTCAGGAAGTATTTCATTCACATTTTACAAAAAATTAAGGTTTGCAGAGATTTCTAATGGTTCCCAATGATATTTTCCACTTTCAAAAACTATAATTATAGTCATAATATGTTGAAGGAAAGATCTTTGCCATAACAGATGACGATATTTGTTTTTGTGAACACCTACATAACTGTTGGCATGAATTTCCAATATTAATCTAATATTTATCCAAAACAAAACTTCATTACATTCTCACGAGAAATGTTTAACTGCGCATGATCATTCAAAGCATTGAAAGCCATATCTGGACTAAACGACCGCTTCTTTATATCGCTTTGACAGCCAATGTTGGTGCCAATTTATGGATATTCTGGCCTACTGAGGTTGAATTGCTAATAAGCTATCAAATCTACTTTAAGGCCAAACCGCGCGCCCCCTTTAGGCAGCGATTACGTAGTGAATGCTACATGTAGAAGCTTTAGTGGACGGTTTAAATTGCCTATTAGCTTCAAGTGTGATACAAAAGTCGATTTTAAATCTACTTCGATGCTTATTGTGTTACTTGGGAAGTTTACACTCCAAAAATAATCGACAGAAACAGACCTTCATCTTGCGGCGTCGGTCTGTTTCCAAGCAACAAGCTTTTGAAATATGTTACAAATTTTTTTCATTACTATCACAGTTTTCTGCTATGTTGGCCAGAGAAGTATTGTATTTTAAAGCTACTGCGCAGTACCCAATTTCCAAAAGTCATACATTTATCAAACTAGCCGCGCATTCTAATCAATATTTCTTCCAATACGTTTAATTTGTGTCACATTTTTTTGGCTTTTATATCTAAAAATTTATACTCCAAAAGTACAATAGCAATTGACATAAATCTTCCCAAAATATGTCACCCCAATTTCATTGTATATAAACAGCATATGTAAGTGCTGCTAGCTCTTAAACTTTTACAATACATTTATAGTTGGTTAGGGGAGTAGGAGAATTGAAATATTACACGCTAAAAGTAGGACCCCAAACAGTGTGACTAAAAGACATAATTTTGATACGCCAAGTTTGAACTATATTAGCAGTGGAATCAGATATATTAAAAGGGATGCATATATTTGATTAGATTACTTTTATATAATCAGATTTTTTTAAATTTGTACAATAATCAAAGAAGCAAAATAATAACAGTTAATAATTTATAGTATTTTCACTACATACGTATTTGACTTAAAAGTAGAGGATGAAGTAAACCTTGTGTATACCTTCATCCATCAAATCTATTGATTGAATAATATGGAAGAAAAGGTATAGTAGTATCCTGTATACTGATGTTCTGAAATGACAAAATGTAAATAAGCGATCGAAGGAACAATGAAATGGTTTTGTTGGAAACTGTCATTTGACGCTTTTAAAAATTCCTTGTTTCTAATGAGCCTAATTCCATTTGCGTGTACACACGCTCGGGATAGGTGAATTACCATCATTGGCTGAGCAACAGTACAATTGAGATAATAATAATAATAATAATAATAATTGAACTGGGATTTTTGAAAACTCTACGGTACTCTCAATATTGGAAGTTTAAAAAGGAAAATTGGTAATCAATTTAACAATTCAGCTCTCTTTAAATTTACCATTAAATTTAAGATCCATCGAAAAACTAACCCAAAAAATGAAGAACAGTATTTAAAAAAGTGCATGATATAACAGGTATTTGCAAACATGCATGGGAATATGGGGCATAATGTTCAATGGGATTTGGATAACATAATATTGAAAAGAACATTTTTTTATGGCTGTATCCAAAACCCATTTAGCAGAAATTGAAAAAAAGTTCGAGGTCAAACTTTTGCCCATTCTTCACCGCTCCATCTTCTGATACCTATCGTTTATTATACAATGGCTGTAAGTGAAAACGTTATCTTCTCTTAATATATTATGCTTCATATAATAAGATTCTAGAAGATACTGGCGGAACCAATTAAAAGTTGAAGTTATAAGAATAGACAGAAGATAAAATGAATGAAGAAGAAAGGGGACGTTGTAGTTTGTATTAAAGCGTAAGCCGGAAGATTATTATTATTTTTGCAGGTTTCCTCAATTTGGTAATATTTAAAAGCTTCCATATTTTAGTTAAAAAACTGTAGACGTCTCCGTATGCAATAGAATTTGGAAAAGAACATAAACATAAACAACTCCGGATGTCCGGAGAATTATTTCGGTAGCAAAAGTCAAGGATTGAAAGTAGAATCTTCTTCATTCATAACTTTAAACTTTAAATTTTATTGCAAATTCAACGATTGTGTTTAAAAGTTACTCTGTAGAAGAAGTTTCATGAAATAAATGGTTGCAGTAGTAATTGAAGAAAATAATCCAAGTAATTAATTATTACTGTTGACTGGGTTTGGAAATAAAGTTATTTACGCCTCTGGAGCAGGCAACACCAGACGGTATTGCTATATTTACGACTACCTTCAGTGGCGCATACAATTAGGGGAGTATCGGGAAAAGCCAATCATAAAAAAATATATCACAAATAAATGATTTTTCTTTCTTTCAATTCAATCCTATTCGTATTGCCTTGTACAATGGGTAAAAACCTTATGGTACAAAGTGGTGTCATTAAGCCTTTAGCAAGGATTTTTCAAATACGTTTTTTCCCGTGTGTCTTGTGCAAATTTCCAACGAAATTCTCATTCGAATAAAATAGTTATTTTTACTTTTCTTCAAGACAAAGCTTACTGTTCAAATTCCACTTTTTAAATAACCAGAGATGTAGCGTTTTGCTATTCTACTACAATTCTTTGATTCTATCATAGAAATGCAGCCATCCAGTATGTAACACTAACTCAATTTACTGATACCTATAAATATACCTATACCTTCAGTTAAAAGGTTTTGGAATTGATCATTAGATAAAATTTCATAAAATATAAAATTATCATGAGATAATTGACATTAAAGTTAAAAATAGTCAATGATTTTATGACAATTTCTCAAAAATAAATCTAAAACGTTTATTTAAGATGTTTTCTTGTCGTTTGGTCTTGTCGAGATGGGAAACTCAAGTTCGTATGCGTCCTAACTAGGACCCAAGCCCAAGGGGATGCCTACCAACCAAACCCACCTTAAACTAGCAAAAACTAGAAGCTAATAATTAAATATTTGGTCCCGCGTCTGGGCTGCTTCAGCTCCGATAGAGTGTAGTCCCATACAGTTTAGCTCTTTCAAAGGTTCATCTATGTCGAGATTCTACAGCAGCGGTGATACCTGTCTCTGGGCATTTAATATAGAATTGACATATTACATTGAAATTATAGCTGGAATCAATCTTGAGAGAACACCCTGCTACTTACTATACCTGCAATTTAATGAGAATTTGTACGTCTCTGATATCTTGCATGTATTAAGTTAATTGTACTTGCGACCAAAAGTTTGAAAGTTTCAGCAAATGCATTGACAACTTGCAAATGTTGAATTCCTTCTAGGATAGATTTATGACCGGACAGAAATGATGCGCGGTTTACACACGATCATTTTTCAAATTCGTTATATTTTAATTTTACCCATTTGAATATACTAAATGGATGTTAAGAGATTTGAAATGAACGTATTTACAACTGAAATTCCAAAGTTGGTGATGTATGTTTTATTTATTTTCGTTTTATAATGGTATTATTCGATTTACTGGTTCAATTGAGATTAACAATCATATTTTTGGAGTAAATTCAAACGTTACATTACAATTTCCATGAAAAATATATTAAATAGATGAGTCTTTTACTTGATGTAGATCCATACTAAATGATGAAATGAAACCACTTAATTTGTTAAAATCTACATCATATGAAACTGAAAGTTGTGACTCGTTTGAGAAAGCTACTGTGTTAGCGAAACGCGTCACAACTTTTAATTTAATATAATGTAAATTTTAACAAATTAAGTTGTTTTATTCCATCATTGGAAAGTATATCATTAACAAAGCTTAGTAGTAAGTGAGTTAGTTCCATTTCTACCTACGCAATATCAGTAGCTGACCAAGTTTTTTAACAAGTTGAAACGAGAAGGTAATTAGCTCTAAAACATAAAATACACTACTACCAACACAACTAGTACGAACTGAAAATTGAAATCAAGGTACCATTTGTGTTTAATTTATGTTTAAATGGAGAAAATAGAAAATTAGAAAATTTACTTGGTTAACCTAAGAAAATATTGACAATACAACATAAATCACAAGAAATTATATTGAAAATGGAAGAAGTGATGTCAGCACAGTTCTTCATTTACCTAAGATCGTTATTTTGTCACTTCAATCCACTGCTAGGCATCTTGCTCCGTAATTTCATGACAGATAAAATTTATAACGAGTTCGAAGATCGTATGTGATTCAAAGATATGAAATATATTTTTAAAAGACGCTTTCCAGTCAACTTCATACCATAAACTCGTTGGTTCATATAATATCAAATTCGAACTAACGTCTTGATCTTTATGGAATATATTTTAAAAGCTTCAAAGCCATTTTTGATAATGAATACAGATTTTTTTCCTTCTATCGTGAAAAATTGAAGAATGTATTGACACAATAACTATTTCTCCTCAGCCTCACATTTTCTTCTTAGCCTCAAATATGCAATATCTATTTCTTCAAATCCCTTCCACCCTACGTATCCAAACACCATATCTGACCGATTCCGTGCCGACTATGATAGGAAAAAAAGATCCGATCCTGCTTTTTACGAAAGAGTAAATAGATCTTTAGACACCTTTAACATCTCCATCCCTTATATATTTTCTGCAAACATCAAATCCCCACCTCCGTAGTTATCAAAACACCCAAACTTTGACACGTCTCTATTATAACTCGACAAAAAAGAAACAAATGCAAGAGTAATAAAAAACGCATTCTATGAAAAAATCTCCCAACTATTCCAATATACCCCACTGTATACAGACGCTTCCAAGATGAAAAATGGAGTAGGCGCATCCGTTATTGCACCTACCGAGTCTATCAAAATCAAATTACCTCCAATTTGAGCGTCTTCACTGGTGAATTATATGCAATTTACCAAGCGTTGCTTTTTGCGAGTAATGTGGATTCCCAGCAGTTTTCAATAATTACTGACTCTCTAAGCTCCATCGATAGTATCCAGCACATTTATCCCTCAAACTCCTTGGTACAAATAGTTAAAAACGAACTTCTCCAGCTACTAGAGGCCCAAAAATCTGTTAAATTCATGTGAGTACCCTCTCACGTTGGAATTCCCGGGAACGAACACAGAAAGAAAAAGTAGCCACTATACAATCAAAAAATGGATTGAATCAATCAATCTGATCCATAAAACTCAGCCGATGCGCAATGTGATTAAGATAATCACTTGCATGTAATTGACTAATCACCAAGTATTAATACAATCACACAAGTTATTGATTCGTTGTAAATATGAAGATCGATATTGATGTCCACAGATCAGTAAACAATCATTGTAGACATCAATCCAATCGTTTTGTTTATTAACTTGAAGAACAAACTTGATCCCCTTTGTCCAGTAAATAATCATCATCAACATTAATCCAATCATTTTGTTTATCAACTTCAAGAACAAACCTGATTTCCTCTGTCCAGTAAATAATCATCATCAACATTAATCCAATCATATTGTTTATTAATTTGGAGAGCAAAATTGATCACCACTAGAAATTAACCTAATCGTTATTGTAATTGATTTAAACGTTATATATTTTGTACTTACTGATTGAAACATACAATAAGTTCGAAACGTGTACGTTTTCTTAGTGGCTGCCTATATTTTTTAGAGATGAGTGCTCGCCTGCAATGTTTTCAACAATAATAATGTGTGCATGATTGAGCCAATAGCTTATCAAATTAATTTAACTCATTATCTGCTGACATTATACATCAAAATCATCAATTCAATCCATATTCTTGTATTAAAGAGCGCTTGTACTGTAGAGCCTATAAATTGTGGCTCATGCAAGACTTACCTAGTTCCCAAAATTAGCTGTTTGAATTATGACTTCAGGCAATAATGAAGACCTTAAACTTTTTGCAGATGAGAAATTTTTGCTAATCCTACTATAGCTGGATAAATATTTAGAATTGGTATAGTTAGAAACTGTGAAACATGCGCATACAGTAGGTACATACTTATATAAAAATCGTATCACTTATGATGTCGTTTGTAAATATATTTTTTCTATTCTTACTGTGTGAAATCCCTTGAAAATGATACAATGTACATCGAAACTTATACTACCAAGAGTATTACTACAGTGAAATTATCATTATCATTATTATTATTATTATTTTTGTTTATATGCAAAGCAAGGTAATAGGAATATGGGTTATAATAAAAAAAATATTATTAACTAATATATTTCTATTGTTCTTCTAATATTCTTAGAGTATATTTACTTTTGCGCATGAACGGTCATTCTCAAACTTAAAAAAGTGTATTTCAAAACTATGTACATTCCATTCCCATTTTATTGGTAGGTACCATATAATCATGAAGGCTCCACAACAAGGCGGCATCACACCCATCTAAATTATCTAAAATAATAGATTTTCATTTGTAAACTACGTTTCAGGTTATGCGTAAAACTATAAATTCTTACTCTCATTATCAGTTACAGTCGTCAGTCTATTCAACATTGTTTTGATGTTTTTATCTTTGACGTGCTGGTCATCTCCAAGAAAGGATAATATTGCAGGAAATTCAGTTCTCCAATCCACAAGTGTCCCTTTGTTTTGATGATGCTCCACATAATTTTTAGATCACTTACCTACCACTTACACTACGAACACAGTAACAATTTTAATGCAAAATCAAAAATCAAAATTGTCACCAACGCGAAACCACATGTTTTCACTTCACTCACTCGAAAACAAATCAGTCTCGGCTCACTTGCAATTAGTGTCTTGCTATTGAAACAGGTATCTATAGGGTGGGTTTTACGGAAAGTCAATAATTCTTAGTAATTATCGTAATTATTTAAAGTATTAAAATGATCAAAACAGTAGCATTAATTCAATCAAAAAAGTGATTGGTTTATTTACTTTGGAAATGGATTTGAGTTCAACCGTTTTATTCAATCACTTATACATCAACTTAATGCATAGCTGTGATCAAGTTGTTCTTTAGAGGTTAATTATCACAGACATTATAACAATCATTGAAATCCTTACATTCATCATAAAAACATTATATTGATTTCCGTAAACATCAGTCGTGCGCCAAAGTTACTTTCTGCTTAAGAGTGCCAATAGTGTCAAATTATGAGAGTTCGCGGAAAACATCAACTTTGCAGTTGCTTTTCAAGGCACACAAGACGACTTTCGATAGTGGTCGTAGAAAAAGTAGGTTATTTCAATAACAGTATAAAAAATTGCATCTGTGGTAATTGCTTCACTCCTACTATCGATCCATCAGGTCACATATGGTGTTTTAGATTCAAAGAATCGCCATAAATCCTCATCAATTCGATGATCGGTGTAATTGGCAGTTGAATTCCGTACGAATGGTGTCTCTAATGTCTGTTTTAGGTGTTTACTAGCACTTTAGACTCCATTCACCAGCTGAGACAATTGTACCAATTTTAAGCACTTAGTCCCCACTGCTAATACGATATTAAATTAAGCCATTACAGGTGAATATACCGCTCTTCTGATGTGATATTTTTAAATAAAATGGAAATATCCAGTTCTTATAAAAATTTTCGGCTATATTTCAACCACAGTCACCGTCAGTGCGTGGTAGATGCTTTTTTTTGTTCTAGCAAATTAGATCCTCTCACAAGGGACTACAGATTGACTACATGGAAAGAGTAAGGCAGGAGAATGTTTTATCTGTATTCCAGGCAGCAATCTACGCTATCCCCAGATCGGATCTAGACTGGTCTGGGACTGCCTACAAAAGCTATTAACCCTGGATAATCATAATAAAGTAACTCTTAAGTGGATCCCGGGGCACAAGGGTAATGTAGGAAATGAAAAGGCAACATCCTAGCAAAGTTAGGGTGAGAAATGTGCATGGAAGAGGAGGACATGAACAGTCTCACATTATCTTCAGGCTTCAAGTGTGAAGCATTATTAGATATAGATATAGACTCCTAGGACTAGAGTGTCCAAGGGAGGATTTTTCCAAGGAGAACCTAATGAAAAGACTGTTGAGCCTGATAAGGGCTACTGGTCTCTTCACATAAGCGGCAGAGTAAAGAGCACAAAACGCATGAAGGCAAAGGTGTCGAGAACTCTAAGCCTCTGACTGATGCTGCCGAGCCAATCAATCAACTACTACAGATATAAGGGCATCCAATTTAAATTTAAATAGTTATTTGTATGCCAAGGACGGAAAGTGCTACTTTGTTGGACGAGTCTGAAAATTGTGAGGCGAGTAACAGACGAGTCCAACAAAGTAGTATTTCTGTGGCGGGGTACACAACATTTTTTAGACGACGCATAAGATCCAAAACTTTTCAAATTACACTGAGGAAAGAAAATAAATAATAGAGAATTACAAACAATTTATTTACTGAACAATATAATGTACTTAATGATATTTGCAATGTCAATATTAATTTATTAATTATATGCAAAAAGTAATGTTCATTGTACCTCCAGGACAATTATTATTATTTATTGGATTGGATGCAGATGTATATCTCTACCAGAGCTTCCCGAAAGTGTTTTGCAGTACGTAACTATCACTTTCACTACATGGAACACTCAAAAAGCAACTTTCGGTATGTACCTAAATGAATACAGAACGAGAAACTTTCAGATGGCGTCTTCTAAAAAATAAATTTATGGAAAGAAATCCTTAACAAATTCATCCGTTAACGAGAAAATGAGCATGAGATCTACACTACAATAAATCTTGAAAGATGACAATGGAAAATAACAAAAGCCATCTCATTATATCTAATGTAATCTATAATCTACACGTCAACGAAGAGCTGGTGGTATTTGCGTGGAGGTTAGAAAATACATTATTTTTTGATTCTTTGCTTTTACCATCGTCAGTACAGGAAATATTCTTTTTTGTCCAGATTATCAAAGTCAAACAGGGGATAATACGATTGCGGACTTTGTTGTCTGAGAGAAAAAGTGTTAAGTAGTCTAATTTTAAAAGGACTAGGTACTTTGTACCTATGGAGTAATAAAAAAGAAAAAGTGAAGCTGAGCATAACAATTTTAATTCAACATTGCAATTGTTTTGAAGTTAATGTTATTGGTTTTCCAAGGCTTTTCAAATGACACTAATTTCGTTAAAATCAGGTGATATGAACCAAAATTACTGACTGTTATTCAAAAAACATTGCCACTCATTTTCTCTTGGCCACTTTTACACATACATTTCCAGAGATCGGCTTATTGGACTACCCGGTAAAAATATGCACTTGCTACTTCTATACAATAGGGTTTCAATAATACAAAATACAGTAGGTTTTTCCTTCATGAATCACTTTAAAAAATAGAGTTAATAATGCGATTTCAAAAAAAATATGGTAGATAATGTATACTAATTGCACACATACTTTCCTTCATAATATACATAATAAATTATTAAAGAACAATTTATGAATACAAAGTTATTATTTGTGGAAGAATTTTAACTGAAATAACATTTTTCTTTGATCAATTTCATTCGTTCCAGCCGATAAAATTGTTCAACATCATTCCGACGTAAAATTCCCATAAAGTCAATTAAATTTAGTATCTTATAGTATTTTGATTTCATGGTTGTATTATAACAAACGGTTGGAATATACATATATAAAATTGATATTGGATTTACATGCCGCTTAAATGTTTTTCTGTTATCTTTCGAAATCATCTGTCTATAAATTCGATGTGATAGCAGTGGATTTGTGCCCATTCAATCATTATATTTTGGCGTTTTCTGTTAGAAATGGGTCCTGATATTTCTAATATGAAAAAAATAATTTGCCTTCTGAACACGATACATATCTAAAAATTAAGTATTGTGAAATTTGACAGATTATTCACATGGTCGTGGTTCCCTAGTCTGGCAGTACTAATTTTTTTTTCAATACATGATTGCATTGAGTAGATTGTGTGACGAGAATTATTGAAAATAGGAGAAAGGGATTTTGAATACTGTAAACCACCAAATATATATTATATGATTTATATGAGTGTGTTTCCATTAATAACTGTTTCTGCACTTTAAGTGACAATATATACGTGAAGCAGCTTATTTATAGTATATTATTAAACGAGCAATTTATGATAGCCATAATTCACGATGTGAAGTGAATTATGGCCATAAATTGCGAGTAGAATACTATACTTTGTCCACGACACTTAATTTATTTATTAATAAATAAAAGTCAGTAGCGATTTGGCATATAGAAATGTTACACACACGAAAATGTTACTTTTAAAAAAACTTTTAATTTAAACAAAATAACTAATAGCAATAAAATAATAGGAATTTGATATTGTTTATTATTTATAAAATGTTGTGAACGTAATTACACAAGTAAAAGAACAAGAGACACATGTTACATTAGAATTTATATAAAAAAAAGTGTCTATGTAGCATCTTCTTCTCGTGACGGTCACATTTCTATATTATTAACCTCAAAATGTGGCAGCTACTTCAAATAATTTGACATATATAGAGATGGGCGATACTGTAGAAAGTATCAATACAAGGTACCGTTATAAATATATTGTTTTGAAATACTTAATATTAGAAAATATCGTTATGAAAAGTATCAATACTAAAAATTACAATATTTTATAGATACGATATATGTCAGAAACAAATTTCCTGAACAAAATACACAGATTTAATAGTTTATTTCATATTTTACCCCCATCTCTAGTCGGGAATTATGAACCATAATACACTACAGTGTATTATGAACCATAATTCACGATAGTTGATATATGGGTACCATATACCTTTAGTTAGGAGGTAAAATATTGACTTATTATTAGGTGGTCGTGGACAAAAAAATAATTTCACCCTAAAGGCCGACACTAATCTACAGATGTAGGGATGAAGAGATATCTTTAGAATGAAAATAAGCAGAATTACAAGAGAGGTGATGGAAGCGGGCAGGAATATCAACAGAAGAAGTGGTGGACCGAGAAGAAAGTGGATAAACCAAATTAAGAAGATAGGGGAAAAGAAAGGAAGAACTCTGGATGGAATGGAAAAATGAGCAAGTGACTGGAAAGAGTGGAAGCATTTGGTACAAGAGGAGCCGGAATCTTCGTCAGACACCAGAAACGGTAGAAAGAGAAGAAATAGAGAAGGAGAGGGAGAAAATAAGATGAACTTATCTTCTTTACTCAGAACACTCAGGAAATCTTCATTGAAGTATGGCTTTTTCACGAACTTTCATATACCACTCATATGACATCTCGTATATCTTAGAATGTCGTATTTATCAATATACAAACTACTAAAGTGGAAAAAATTTCAATCCTCAATCGGTTCGCTAGGAATCTCCATCCCGTTGGTCGAGATTCATCTTGTATAAGAAAAATATAACGCATTTTTAATGAACATGTTCCTATTTTATCGGTTTTATAATTTTCTTCCATTTCCCTCCTTTGAATTCACTTCTAAAAAATAACTTCTCCCGAACCCTTCCAAAAATTAATTTTTACATATCCACAAAATCCAAAAAATGTGTAATGTGTAAATTTATGCAGCTTTATCTAATACGCTCCTCATTAAAATTTCTTTACGCACTTGTTGCATGTTTCTTCCAGGGAATGTCACCACTTGCCTCAATACTTCACCAAAACGATTCATGATTAATAGTATAAGGTGTGTCAAACTAAAAGTGGAGGGTATTTCTAGAGAAAGGGTGATGTTGATACATTAACCCTCGGGAAGACACGCCAGCGACAAAAAGCCAAAACATTTTCTTTTGTTGTTATAACTAAAATTTGGGCAACTGTATAATATCATCGTCAAATTAAAAACAGTTAATTATTTTCATTTATAAGAGTAATATACAGAGATTTACATACCCACAATAGAAACTAACCAATTTAAATATCCCGCCCCCAAAAATTAGTTCCAACAACCCTTCCTGGTGCGCTTCGATCGACGTGATGCCAACTGTTATAACAGGGTCGACAACTCTCATTATATTATATTTCTCTACGGTACCCGCGTTCGGTAAGTAATCTTGTTGACTCGGTTTTCTCATATGTTTGTGATCCCGTTGACCCTGCTCTTGAGATGTGGGTAGAAAATTAGTTATCAGCTGTTTTTGATTTTTTGGTTATGTTTTATTTTAATTTTCTTGTAAAGCAAATCTTGTGATTTGTTTTGTTTGTTGTGCTTTGTTTTTTGGTGAAACAAAGTCTTTTCTTGCTGCGAATTATGGAGACAATTGGAGAGGAAATGCAAGTAATTACGTTACTAGATGGAGATGGGGAGGAAGAACATGATTGTTCAGTAACAAGGGATGGATTAAATAGGATGTAGGTAGATTACACAAAGTGACGGTTTTTAACAAAAGATTCAATCAATAGTATATTGTGTCAAAAGGGTAGAAAATGAGCTTTAGCAGCCCAAGACTATTAGATACTGACTTAGGCCAAGTTGTGGAGAGTTAGGAGAAAGATTAGGATGAATTAACACTGACAATCAAACAAATTTAATACGACCATCGACGCAGGTGAACCAGGCCTCGCGGATGATCCTCAGCGTCTTCTCCATACAGAGGATAAAAGCTCCCCATTTGAGGGCCGAATGTACGCAACTAATCTTGAGTGATGATGGTACATTATTTAAAAGTAGTTCTCGTGGCCAGATGCTGGGCGATCCCATAACAATCGGCTCAATCCTTGTTGGACCAACGTTTTTGGGCAACCTCCCTGATTTTTGGATGATCGTAGACAGGCTAGACACTCTCAGTGACTGGAATCCTTTCCAGTTGACTCCTACGTCACAGATAATGACTTGCGTTGCTTGGCGAATGGCAATATATGGTTTAAATAGCGTGCCATCGCTGTGTTGTACGTGTGATTTTTCCTCGGTGCTGGTTGAGGATTACCAACTTAAATGGAGGCTGACCCAAGGACACCTCCATACAAAGATTTTATTGAATACGTTAGACAAGGAACTCTCGTTCAGGCTGTTGAAATTGGGAAAGAGACATTTGAAGATAGTTACCTGGTGACTGGACACTGTACCCTGAGGAATCATCTGCACAAACTGGGCAAAGTGAGTGAGCCTGTGTGCACAAAATGTGATCTCTGAGAACTTACAAGGACTCAGACGGAAGTACTTTGGAGAGGAAATAATACAGCCATCGCAACTACTGAAAATCACCCCAGTTAAACTGGTGGCCTACATAGAAGACATGAAGCTTCTGGGATAGAAATAGATAACATGAGTAATGATACAAAGATTTAGTTCAAGCGCCTGGTCCGTTAAGCACAGCCCAAAAGTGCGATATTTGTAATGAATACATGGAAGAGTTCAACTTATTGGATAAATTGAGCGGTATTTTATAATTTAAGAAATATGAATTGAAAAAACTGACTCAATACACCACTGTCAATGGCTTTTAGAAGATTGAAGTGAAAAATATTGTTACCTTAAATGTTGAAAAAAAAATTGAAACATCAGACGCCATTATGAACGGAGATGTCACCTAGTGGCTCATGCCATCAACCATTCGATCTAAATATAATAAAAGGATAATAATGATGTATCGGAAACAGAGGTATCGAAACATCAGATATTTCGGCAGGGTAACGAAAACAGTTATTCTAAAACGACTTTAGTAGTTTGTGCAGCTAGTGTAGATATAGACAATCCACACGAGTCGAACACACTTTGGTGCTTCAAATTATTATCAAAATTCTCCCTTGCATAGGTGTATATTGTATTCCCTTTGATAATAAATAAATTAAGAATTATTTGTATTTTAAAATTTGGTTGATTTTTGTAATTATTTGTGTTGTCAAAAATTTATTTATTAATTAATCTCCCAAGAGTAATGACTACCTATTTATAACAAATCACAGGAATGTACATATAAGTATTCAATAAATACATAAATATATATTCGATTATGATTGTTGTTTTAATTCATGGCGCAGTTTTAAAGATTTAGTGGAAACTTCCAAAAAAACTAGATCCGGCACTAGAAATTGTTTTTGTCTCCGAGTCAACAGTGCAATTTGATAAGAAAATATTTTAAGCTGGCAACATCGCGGCCATACCGAGTTAAAGTTCCAAGGTCATTGACGACGGAGCTGGAAATCGTTTGATGTTTCACCGGGATTCGTATCTGTTCTCTTTATAATCTGTGATAATGCAACGGTTTCCCTTTTCAAATATGCGATGCTGTTATAAGTAGATGTTGCCAGTCGGACTCCTGCACGAAGGGAAATTAACAATTGAGAAAAACTTCTTCGCGGGGGATTGAGCCCTGTTCTATCGCGTGAGAGTCTGGTATGATCACCACTCGAAAACCGAGTAATTTTTTTTGTGTATCTATAATGTCAGATATATTACATAATTTTATAAAATCTGACGTCCTTCAGGAGTCCCCCTAAATACCCATTTTATTCTGTTTTTAGTATTTGTTGTTAATTTCTGTGAATTATTTTATCCAAGTTTATTTTTGTAAATGAATATTTTTGATCCAGTGTTTCTAGGAGAGACTTTTTTTTACAAGTTATTTTGACGTTTCTTTTAAATTGAAAAAAAGATAAGTGACGAGTACTAAACGCGAATGCTGATTGGTGGATTTCATATACGTTCTAGGATGTATATGAAATCATATCCGTTCAGTTAACCGATATGGCCTACATTTCGATTCTGTAACCTGTGCAGAAAATGGATAATATATATGTGGGTGTAGAAAAGATTGTTTTCAAAATTATATTGAAAAAAAAGAATATACACTCACCGGCACGAAAAACGGAGAATTTTTCTAAGCAAACTTCAAATTTTAATGCTTTGTGATGTTTTATTATTATATCTTACACACAAATAGAATAACATGCTTAAAATATTTTTTAACAACAATTGTACCTTTATTTGAAGAAAAAAAAGTGTTAGAACAATTTAAAAAACGAGAACCAAAAACTTTTTATAACAATTTAAAAAACCAGAACGAAAATAAATTTCTGATGTGTCATAACGACTTTAAATTATCCAAAACTTTGGAGCCGCATTATTAATAACGGGTGTTGCCCCCACGTGCTCGAATTAATGCCTGTATCCTTCTTGGCATGCCTACAATCAAGTGCCGAATGTCCGCTGGTGGAATAAGTTCCCATTCCTCTAAAAGAGCTTGTCGCAGCTGATTTAAAGTTGAAGGAGCAGGAACACAACTTCGCATTCTTCGCCCAAGCATGTCCCAAACATGTTCTATGGGGTTGTTATCTGGGCTTAACGCTGGCCAGTTCATAACAGGAATGTTTACCTCGTTTAAATATTGTTGAGTGATTCTCGCAGTATGAGGTCTTGCGTTATCATGCATAAGAAGAAAGTCATTTCCAATAAAATCAACATAAGGGACAACAAAATCTTGGAGAACGTCCTCAATGTACCTGGCAGCAGTTGAGAAGCCTCTCGGAAGGATGTACAATTCTGTGTGTGCCTCCAGAGAAATTCCGGCCCACACCATAACGGATCCCACTTGATATCCTACCCTAGGGCTGAAGGTACATTCAGCAAAACGCTCGTGTGGCCTTCGCTATACTCTCACGGCCATCTGGAGACTGTGAGCTTAATCTGAACTCGTCAGTAAATAAAACGTGCCCCCATTCATTTTCACCCTAGTGCTTATGAATTCCGGCGAACTGAAGTCTTGCAACACGATGATGCCTTAGACGTTCTGGTTAGGTTGGCTTCCCTGAATCTTCGCCTAACTGTCCGCTCGCTTACATTAGTTTGCCGGACGTACTGAAGTTGATTTCTGATTTCAACAGCTGTAGCATGACGATTTCGTAGACTTTGTAAGGTGATAAAACGATCATCACGAGCGCTAGTTCTGCGTTGAGGACCAGTTCCAGGTCGTCTATTGTAAGCTCCAGTTTCCAAAAAACGTGTAAAAATACGGTGCACAGTGCTATTGGATACATTATACTGTCGGGCAGCATATCGTTCACTCCTCTCATCTTGAAGCAACGCAACAATAGCAGCCGCTGTTTCGGGATTAACAGACATATTTTTTAGATTAAATAAATGTATCACTATAGATTAAATAGACGCAGCACGTTGAATCTGTCATATTTCTCAAAATTCATGGCCAACTATGCACTTGCACTTTACGGCCAAGTAATAAGATCTATGGGGTGTATTATTTTAACTCAAATAAACTTTTTTACTTCAAATAAAGGTTCAATTGTTGTTAAAAAATATTTTGAACATGTTATTTTATTTGTGTGTAAGATATTATGATAATAAAACATCACAAAGCATTAAAATTTGTAGTTTGTTTAAAACTGCTCCGTTTTTCGTGCCGGTGAGTGTATTTTTTGACAATTATTTAGCGTGAAAATTGAAAAATATACTTTGGAAGCAGTCAAACTTTTTCCGATGACGGACGTAAGTTAAAATTTTCCGACAAATGTCTGGCGGCTTGTCAATTTTGAGTTTTTCCACCAATCACATATATTTTTTTGGTAATCGTATTGTCGGATGACGGATCTGTGGAAATGCACCTTAACATTTGAATCACCAGATTTAACCCATATTTAACCCACATAAAAAACAAACAAGAAAGGCGAAATAAAATCGTTTAATGATTTTTTTGTATCTGACGTGTTTTTGGAAACGAATCCTAGTCTATATCAAGGAAATTGTTTGGAAACCACTGTCTAATCTGTGCCAATCATTTTACGAAGTGAACATTTAAGATGGCAGAACAAAACGTTCATTAATATACATATTGCATGATCGACGATGACAATTTCATGCGACCGATTCACAAAGAAAATTACCAGCCATGTTTCTTCTTTGACATTTAATCACATTTGAATATAAAATAGAAATAATAATAATAAACAGACTTAATTTTCAGTTGATATTTATTTGCGAGGGATGGATCTGTTACGCACGTAAATAACGTCAATGTCAATTTTAATGACGTCAAGTCGGGCACGAAGGTAATGACGGTCGCGTAATTTGGTTTATATTCGAATTGAATGGAGTTGGGATAACACGATTTCCAACGATATTTAAACGATTTCGAGTTGAAAATTAGATTGTATTAAGTCATGCTATGAAAAAGTTGATATTTTACCGCATAAATATTATAATATTAAGCGTGTACTTCAATATAAAGATTTTAAGGAAAAAATGTACTTTTAGACCATAATAAAAACGGTTCCTAGCACTAGAGGTACAATTCCTCGTTTATTCGCTTTAATTGTCTATTGTGTTATGACATAGTACTGTGCAATTCTCGGAAAAAGTTTCATATTTTAATGTATAAGGTGAATTGTCGAGTAATAGGTACTTTGATTCCTTGTATAGCTATTGTCGATGCAATTTTGTAAGCAAGACCTGTGTATCCTTGACTATTTAGGAAAGGAGCGTTTCTGGGGACCCTTCCAAAAAAGTTAGTGGTGCCAAGCAGCGCTGCCACCTCGAAAGTACCGTCAGTACTAAAATTGCTAATTAAATAAGAACCATAATGAGAACTGTAACGCCGCTAGTGGTAGATGCAGATACTTCCACATATTTCAGCGCCGATATCCTAACCTGACAACTGCAGACCAACGTTTTACGAAGTTTTTGTTTTAAAAACTAATTTGCTCATTTGTTGGTGTGTTGAGTATTTTTAGTTGGTTTATATTGTTTATCCACAACTATTAATTAATATTTCTGTTGAATATGCGATTTTTATCAAGTAATGCCATGCATTACCATATAGAATTGAATAATAATGACAGTTCGATGGAATAATTTTACTGAATCGTTGCGTCATATTTGACAATTTGTAAATTTACTTCTTATCTCTGGTATCATTAAAGAAATATCTAATAGTTAATCAGATTTAGAAGATATGTCTTGTACACCGCCAAACAAAAGTTTAATGGACAAATTATCTTCTATGGGTAAGCACATTGCTATGTTTTTAAAATTGAAAAATCCCGAATTGTACACAGGACATTCGTTCCGAAGATCATCTGCAACCATTTGCGTTAGCGCAGGAGGTGACATTACAGCAGTAAAGGAGTTAGGGGGATGGAAATCAACCACAGTTGCCGAAGATTATATAGATGGCAACATAACCAATAAAATAAAAACAGAAAATCAGATTTCAAACGAAATTAACAAACATTATACTAACTCTAATTGCAATGAAAAACCTTGTACTAGCTCTAGTGCCAGTACAAGTCCTATGATTTCCAATCAGACTCAGATGACTGACAAAGTTATTTCTGGCATGAATTTAAACAATTGTAATGTAACTATTAATATTTGTTATGTAAGTAAATAAACATAAATTTATTGTGTATTAATAACGTTACCATTAATAAAAAATAATGTTCATTTGAAATATATTTTGGATTTTTTTGATAAACTTATATACATATATAGTTGTGGATGAAGTATAGTATTGAACACGCGCATAATGGCTATTGCCCACTCAGATGTTACAACACTCGCCTCCGGCTCGTGTTGCAATTTCATCTTCGTGGGTAATAGCCATCAATATACGCTTATTGAATAATATACTATTATCTAATTCCGCTATCAAATGTGACACTTCAAGTCACTCCTTGACATTAGGTAACGTCACATTTTTCATAACCTTCATATATCAGTTATGGAAAGTAGTTATGTGAAAACTTTACGTAACTGTTCAAGTTTCAAATAGAGATGCTACATGAGTTTCAAAGAATAATTTATTAGTTAGGTAGGTACTGTCAAAACTGACAATTGTTTCATTACTTAAACTGACAATTACCCCATCATTTTAATTCAATAGTATTTTAAGATTTATGAACATTGAAAAAAACATTACTAAGGACACAGTTATTTAAAGTAAGTCAATTTTCTGGGTGAATACTTCATAGTAACAATACTTTCAACACCATTTGAATCCACTTCAATATTACCATTGTAATTGAAGATTTTATTGAATATTATAAAAGCACGGAATTAGATAAAACGTTCGCGTAATTTGCAAAACTCGCTGGCGCTCGTTTTGGTAAATATTACGCTTGTAGAACAATATCGCCCTTTTCATAACTAGTTACGTAAATAACTATTATAGTGGGTCTTTTATTTTAAGAGACAATGTCAAGTCGAGAATGTATATTGTGAAAGACTGTAATGTGAGGTGCGCCAAGTAAGCTTTATTTTTATAAAAAAACATGTATCATTAAAAAAAAGTGACAGAATATTGAAGTAGTCATTCTTCTATACATCTTTGAACTTTCCAGCTAAGAAAGAACAACTTTAAGTTTGGCTGTGAAGAAGTTTAGTTAAAGTATACCTACCCAGTTTATTGCATTGTTCTTGAACTCCTAAAATTCATTTTTCTTTATGTTTGTCATTGAAATATGTAAAAAACGTATTATTTATAGCATACTTTTTTGTATTAAAAAAATATATACATAAACTTGATAATTATTGCTTTATTTTTCCAACTTCAGGCATTATATGGTCCATTTTTTGAGATTTCAATTAATTCAGCTTGACTATTTGATTGGTATTATAGTAATATCAATCTTATGTTACTTCAACTTCAAATGGAATATCAAAAGATTTACCATAAATGCCATTTTAAATATACCGCCAAAAACTGTTCACAACCATCTGATTTGTGTTAGAGCTACTGACGGGACTCTCAAGGTGGTGCCATATATACAAATAGATCGCGCCTCGGGTCAGTTTCCCATCGATAAGTTATCTATGTTATCTGTGGTCTTGAACATAACAGGGACAACCCTGAACCATCTCTGGCGCCCGACTACCTAGTCGTAACCTAATAAATCTCTATTTCACTGATTATTATTAAAGAAACTTAGCGATTGCTTAGAATGAAGTCGCTAACAGTTCAAACATTTTGATTTGGTTTCGTTCGACTTTGTCCTCTGTAACATATGAGAGTGACAACAGGATATCTTAGATCTCGCATAATCAACGGGACCAATATCTTGATTTCGCGGAATTCCGATAGCTAGTTGCCATGTAGCTACCGGTGAAATTCTTCTGCCAATTTCAATCTACACTGAAACTTGTTCTATGTTGATGCTAGATTTACTAACAACCAGAGTAAAGTTGACGAATGCCGATTCTTTTCACCATTTAAAGGTTACTTGTTGAATTTGTAAACATATGTGACGAAATTGATTTGATATTTTTATATGTCTGATCAATAATTGATATTTTGAGAAAAATAAGAGAGATAATTATCAATATGAATGGTTTAACAAAAAAATTTCAGGTGAACGGAGCAATATTTTGAGTTGATATGTGGAAACTCTTTTTTGTTTTCTTTTATACATAAAATGTTCACTTTCCATGGAGAATTTACTGTTCAAGTTCAACAGGGTTCTGCATGGACACCACAAACAACAAGACTCCCCTTGGCCGAAAGAAAAATGGGGGAATCAAATAATCGAAGATATTAAAACTCTTGATATTTGAAACTGGAATGAACTATGCCAGGACAGAAAGAAGTGGAGAGATATTGTAGACAAGGCAAAAAAGCACAAAAATCTATGAAGAATAAGAGATATCAGATAACAAGGCGGAGTGATTCACCGCAATAAAGGAATCCAAGAGCTCCAAGATGGAGAGCTAATCATTTCTACAGAAATGTAAAGGCTAATATATATAACTCAATTTGTGTTTTGTCTGCAATATTTGCGTAGCTACTGAATTTAGTTAATTTCATAGGATATATAAACGACAAACTATAAAGTTACTGCTTCTAGTTTTTCAGTGTATGTTGGTGACATGTAAAAAACACAAGGCACATAAATATATTTCAGCTCTCTTGCGGACTAGCCGAGTTTTTGTCTGAGGGACAAATCTTAAATATTCATGTAGCGACAATAATGTACGATTGCAAAATGAGGTTTTGTTTAGAGATATATGATGGTTTCTCGGAAATTATTCCAGTCGAGAAAAAAAAATTGAAAGTTCTATGGAGCCAGAATAGATTTAAGTCCATCTAAAAAATATGTCAGCCTTATGATAATTTCACGTAACATTCATCTTCATCAACTGAATTACTTTTATCATCTTTGATAGCATGAATTTTTACAGCAGAGTACCTAATAATATTTAGGTGGGCTTTTTATCACTTGCACACTGCACAAAAGTATTGTATTTTGAAATTTCTGATTATTTATTTAAATGAGGAACACTAATGCTGCTAGGAGTCACCTAATCCTGGAGACTGGACCACCTTTCAGGGTACCGGAACCCTTTGGCGGTATTAGTATCAGCTCCAATGTAGTAATAAAAGAAAGAAACGAGACCATCAAAAGGAGGAAATTTGACAATTGGAAAGATCTAGTATGGTTAAGACAATCAAGGGTACTTTTGGATGACTACAACCTGTTGGAGAAGCTCAAGAAATCGTAGCAAGAAAAATAAAGTTACCAAGAATATTAGCATATACACACTGAAGGATCAAAAACGGACAAAAGTACCTCAGCAGCTGCAGTAGTAACAAGTAGCGGAATTTTAGGTTGTAGATTACCAGAAGAATTCATCATTCATTCGGCAAAATGATATGCAGTAACTAAGGCCGTATTATATTCCATAGAAAGTCCAACTTTCAGAGACTTTCCTCATGAATTGAGAAAAAGAAACCGGGAACAATAGATTGTTTAGGTGAATGTCCAATATCCATACATACGGGTGTCACAGCTAATGGGCCTTCTCGCTAAATTTGTTGTATTGCTTAATTTGGTACCTATGATTTTATGAAGACATTAAAAATATTCACGTCAAGTAGACTACGACCTGTTAATTGACAGACCAGTGTGATTTTGCAGTTGTGCTCTTGGTTTTTGACAGCTGACATCGAAATTGATTTTGTCTAAACGAATTCTTCTGTTATTTGGAATAATATCTGTTTTTGATTGGATTTTGAAAAACCTGGCTCCATATTTTCACAATAATATTCACAAACGAAGCACAAGAAGGTACGAGGAAATTAATCAATTCCGCGACATGTCAAATAAAACTCAATATGGCGTTCCAGGGCAAACAAAAATAGGGTTCTGGCCTTTTTTCGATACACAGGTTCATTTTGGAGATTTTATTTGGCTTTAAGGATTGTCTTGTGTTTGGATAATAGTAAACAATGGGAATTTTAGTTTTATAAAACTTTTGAGTCGTATTTTTGTGGATTTCGTGCCAACTTTTGGTTAGGTTGTTCCTAGCTTTGCTTCATTACTATATCTCTCTATATTTAAATAAGCTAGTAGTCCAGAAAATGGAAGGATTTCTCAATTTAAATCGCTTGTTACTACTAGAATCAAGCAGTCCATTGTTAAGTCACCTATTTTCTCCTTTAATATATTCTGGTGATAAAACACAAAAATGCCAAACGTATGCATTACACTATCCAACAAAATGAAACATTTTTTTAGAGCCCAGCTGTTGTATCACCACTTTAAAATAATAATATTTCCATATTTTGATAAAATTAACAAGAATAAAACGCCAACCCATCTGTTTTTTCAACTTAAAACGCCCAACAAATGCCTTAATAGTCACATCCTGTTTACTACACCATATCCATTTAAAAAAAAATCTCTCGGCCTACACCTATGTCCTGTATTTAACAGTTTGATCGTATCGTTCGATCTAAATTTGTGTCAAAAGCATTTAGACTCATTGTTACCGAACTTACACATGTTGAAATCGTAATAGATGCGATAAAATAAAATAGATGGATCCGAAAAAGTCGCTTTATTCTTGCCACTCGAAGCGCGAACACTCGTTTTCATTAGAATAAATTGTGTCACCCGCATTTGTGTTTCGTTACCCACGTATATAAAAGGCACGTTTAAGTTGTCACATTGAAATGCACCTTGTTTTCTATATAGGATAATTGAAAATTACTAAATTGGACACCAATTTTCCCTTGAAAGGTTTTTT
>CAJUYG010000778.1:183123-199826 GCA_910591675.1 Galerucella calmariensis
ACGTGTATGGAGGAATGTTATGCCTGATACATAAAAAAAGGAAATGCCATTGTTTGCGACAACCACAACCATAGAGGCATTTCACTTCTGGAAGTGATGTACAAAATACTAACTCACATGATATGAAACAAAATAAACACATATGCATACGCATCAATGGGAGAATATTAAACTATAGATGAAATATTCAACATAAAGTGTCAAATAAACAACAGGTATGAACAAACTATACCAATGCATTGACTATAAACAGGCCTATGACTCAATTGACAGAGAAAACATGTAGACTCCGCTTCACATAAGAAGAAGCAGCTTGAAGTTGCAAGCGTATGCGCGAAATTGTTGTCAAAACAAGCCATATTGTAGAATTGACATTGGACAATAGGCAATCAGTAGCGTAACGTTTTCACATTTTCTATAGGTTAACAAAAATTAGTGGTTTTAGATTAAATAAAACACCGAACACTCACTGATTAAACTAGATTAGATAGATTAGATTGGAGTGGTTCTTTGTCCTATACCACTGCCAGCTTTGCAGATCTATTGTAGTACTTCCCATATTTGGAGCTCGATATCTAGCTTTATTCTTTTTATTAGATCGATTATCCTGGATATCGCCTTCCTTGCGTAGCCTTCTGTCATCGGTTTATCTTCTCCGAGTAGGCGGAACCGCTTCCTTGCTAGGTCTTCGCACTCACTATCGCAGCCCCTGGTTGTTTTCCCATTGGTGGATGCTCCTTCAGATTAAACTAGCCAAACGTCTTGAAATATTCCAATACTCGACAGTGAGTGATTGCTTCAAACATAACCTCAAATACGTTGTGAATCCATATTGAGAGGGTTATTGAAAACCACACGCTTCTATTAATCTAAATTTTCTGAAATACGTAGATAATTTTGTTCTTATAGCTTGTGGTGTTATCAATGTTCACCCTGTATATCATTTGAGAGAGCATGTATTTATGAAATTATTGACATTTTTAATCTTTCTGACCCGGAGACAGCCAAAAACGATGTGTCACATCGTATAAAATTATAATATAATAAACTCGTGTTTTTGATTGAAAAACTAAATAATCATTTGAGCAAGTCCACTTCTGGAACATTTAATGAGTCTGCTTTTTTAAAATTAGGTTCACACATTTTATTTTATTAACACAAAAATTTTGTTAGAAGTACCTAATACAAAATAGATAAATTCTATGCGAAGCACGTTACAGCCAGAAGCACAATACATAGTATTAACTTTCATATGCTATGACGTCAAAGTCATAGTCTTCGCCCCGCTACGGTATGCTTGTTTAATTGGTTGTATTAGGAGAACGACATATTCTATTGACATGAAATTTTCAGAATCATATGTTTATCCTTAGTACCTTGTTTTACGACAGTTAAAAGTGATTTAAAAATTTTAGTAAACGAGCCCATTATTTGAACAGCTTCAGCGAATTGTTTTTACTGAAATGATTTAGAATTGACAGAAGATTACAAATATTCTACTTTCAATAATTTTCCATAAGAATTTGTGTCAATGACGCTATATTTTGCACAAAACAAATAAATAACGAATATAAAATAACGCTCATAATAAATTTTTCCAATAAACCATAACTATTCCGCAGTCGGCTAAACAGGCTTTTGATTTCATCGTGAAATTCGAATAATTTGCTAAACGCGCAACGATGTCTTGCCAAAAAGGAATGAGTAATAGCTAGTAGTCAGTTACTGATATCGATGTGCTGCGTCTTCAGGAGTATCTGATAATCGGCGAGCCGGATCTTTAGAAAAGACAAACAAGACAGGCTGTTTATTCACGAGAATAGTTTGAGAATAAAGAAAAAGGGGAGCGTTCGATGAAAAATATTGAAAAAAACTAGATTTATACATATATAATAAAGATATGTTCCTATACTATTTGAATTGGAGAGAACAAACGATTTTATTTCTGTAATTTTGGAGAAATTTTGAAACACAACCCAAGAATCAGTTAATGACAGTTTTATAAAGATGTAGTTATGGATTTATAAGGAGAACTGTTTCCAGAAGACGATCAAGATATTCTAGATATAATTAATTTTGGATTTCCGCGACGACATTATGAGAGAAGCGAATATTTTGACACCATGGTCAATATTTCATTTTGTCGTCGATTTTGGCTAACGAAACCCACCGTTTTAAACATACTTATTGAAATTGAAAATGAAATTGATCGTGACAATGATCTGTAAGTATTAAGTGCTAGAGCTGCTTCTCTCTAAAGGTCGTGTAATAGAATGTCTTTTCCAAGTTTTTTTTTTACTGTTTTAGAAATAATAGCTTAATACGAATCAACCAGCTGTTGGCAACTTTAAGACTATATTCTTCTGGTAGCCATCAAACAGCAATATCTGATTTCATTGGGTGTCATCAAACAACAGTTTCATGAATCTTCAGGAGGGTGACTAAGGCAATTTGTCGGACCAGACCTAACCATACAAGAATGCCACAAAATGATCAGGAAAAGTTGAAAGTTTCAAATGATTTTCATAATATTTCTAGGTTTCCTAAGGTGCTGGGTTGCTTCAGATTTCTCTTCAAGCCCCCCTTCTATTTGTTTTTTATCTTTCAATATTGTAGCATACTTCACTGCAATCATCATTAAACAGTCTTTCTCAGCTGATGAAAAGTTGGGAATTCTCGTAAATTTTTTATCTACCAACTTGCCGAAAGTGTCCAGAAGCATCCGGAATTGATCCGAATAAAACTGAATGTATGTACGCCCAAGAAATTTCAATACTACTTTTTGTATGAGGTGAAGTTTTCAAAGAAACAGCAATTTTAAAAATAAATAATATCCGTGAATTACCGGTGCATTAAAATGAAAATTGGGCAAGTTAAGCGAAATTGCCAAATCCCGATTAAATTCGAAAACGGTGCATCCGGGCGTAACTCAACGATTCCAGATATGTGACAATTTGAATGAAGCCTCAAAAAATAGGCTCCTACCCTACCGACTTGAAAATTGAGCAAATGGAATCTACCTGATTAAATGTAAACATACTACGATAAAAACATCTAACAAAACATTAATTTCTATCGATAAGAATGCAACGGAAGCAGTGGCAGAAAAGCATAAATAGACTCAAAGCATTAAACATACTTTGTGTATTTTTAAGATTTAATTTTTCTTCAATCAGAAGTACAGAATCGTTATAAATTACCTTATAAAATACGTTGTGAATCCATATTGAGAGGGTTATTGAAAACCACACTTTTCTATTAATCTAAATTTCCTAAAATACGTAGATAATTTTGTTCTTATAGCTTGTGGTGTTATCAATGTTCACCCTGTATATCATTTGAGAGAATTGATCCGAATAAAACTGAATCTATGTACGCCCAAGAAATTTCAATACTACTTTTTGTATAAGGTAAAGTTTTCAAAGAAACAGCAATTTTAAAAATAAATATTATTCGTGAATTACCGGTGCAAAAATGAAAATTGGGCAAGTTAAGCGAGATTGCCAAATCCCGATTAAATTCGAAAACGGTGCATCCGGGCGTAACTCAACGATTTCAGATATGTGAAAATTTGATTGAAGTCTCAAAAAATAGGCTCCTAGCCTACCGACTTGAAAATTGAGCAAATGGAAGCTACCTGATTAATTGGACACACAATCCTTGCCATATCCTTGCCCACTTTTCCTAGTACGTCATTTGACGCATTTATCTCACTAGAGAACTTCACATATAACCTTAAAACGAATAATACAATAATACAATAACACGTTAATACTTAACAATTGTTTCTTTACACTGTTGAAGCCAAATTTTTGGTCTCTTATGGCCACTTGCATCAACTATTTCAAGTGAAGGTTAGGGTTAAGGGACTCTCAAAGTTAATATTTCTGTTGCACCGAATGTCAAACTTCCTTACCCTAAGCTGTCAATTTCTGAGGCTTACAAAAAACTTAAGATTCTGTTAACCTAAAAGTTGCTTGTTGGCTGGTGGTTTGTTGTGTTGCAAAAAGAAAATATTTTCAACGACGATTTAGATGTGTTAGAAATAATAGAGACGAATATTAGTTGAGTACACTTAAACAGTGAGTCGGTGCAAATGGCAATAATTAATAGTGCAATTTTTGTCTAGCTTAAACCAACTCATTTATTTTTCCAATCCTTTTCTTACCACATCAGATGTTTTTTTTACCAAGATACCAAATGATTTAAAACACGAACTTCGAACTCGTAGCCACTCGCTACATTCAAATGGTGTCGGTGCCTTTGTTTGAGCTTAACACGTCCACACCTGAGCAGTTAGAGTCCTCACACCTTCTGTTGCTACCAGTTTCACTCCATTTCGCGAATAACTTCGGCAAAAGCCATCCATTATCCGTTTCAAACGTGACAAGAACGCTTAAAAGAACCAGAATACCGATCTTTATTTAAGCAAAAACACTACGAACCTCTGATTGAGTGTGAGAATTCGTGTGCGCGATGTTGCCAATTCTAATTTCAAAATAATGTAATCGCAATAACTTATATTTATAACGTTTTTTTCTATTCTTGCTACTGTTGGATATGTCAATTCAAATTTGGGTTCTCAAGCAAGTCAAATGGAATAAAAATATTGTTCTGACGTTTTTTTTATACAACGAAAGAAAAATCTCAGTAATAATTATCGAATATTTGTTAATGTCAAATTTGTTCATAATTACGTATTGATATTTTATAAATGAAAAAGCTTATTCATTATAATAATTACCGATGATTTGATTTATTAATAAATAATGGAGGATTTGTTTCTGCTATGATTGTTAATTTTGAATAAAATGTTTTAATAATAAACAAATCATCTAATACGCCAACTTCGCGATGATAATTACTAAGTTCAATTAATAATTATAACTTTCTTTGATTATTATTATAAATGATACAGTGTCTGTTAATAAATCTTTTTGTATCATTATAACATTCAATAAATTCACTTGTTTGTTATAAACCTACGTTATACATATGAGCAAAATATTGTTTAATAGTTAATCTTGTTTGTTATAAATCAAAAAACTGTCATGCGCGTTACCTTAGTCTGCACATGTGATTATCATGTGATGCAGCTTCCCTTATCGCTTTTAGATTTGCTGTGTATCGTCGTAAGTAATAATCTTTTCCTCCGTTTCAGTAGTGTGTTGTGTTTTTGCCGTTAAGAGATTTGTATGTTTAATTATACACATATATTCAAAAGTTTTGCATCACCTTCTTCGGATGCGAAGGAATTTTTTTGCGCTAACAATTTTTTTGTTGGCTTGTTTATCAATGTTTACCATTTCGTTCCATATTTTTTGCAATATACAGATGTTTACAGTTTTTTTTGTAAGCTAACATTTTTAGCGCGATCATTTTAACATTCAAGGCATTTGATTTTTACGATTTTAAGTGCAAACATGAATTTTCAAGTCATAAGTAAGATTGACCGTCCAAGAATAGTGGTTTTAGTTGAAGAAGGTCATTCTCAAAGGTTCGTGGCAAACTGAGTTGGCGTTTGGCAAAGTGATGTGTCTCGTGTATGGAACCGATACCTCCAGACCAATTCTCTTCGTGATAGACCTAGAAGCGGTAGAAGGCGTGCTACTAATCAGCGGCAGAACCGCTATATCCACATAACTATCCGAAAAAACCCGACCATGGCAATACCAGCACTCCAAAAAGATATGAGACATGCGTTGGGAGTTCAAGTATCGATCACGACATTACGAAGACGAATACTTGCGACTGGTTTGAGGAGTCGCCGACCAATAAGAGTGCCCAGACTACAACCTGAGCACAGAGGTCGCCGACTACAGTGGGCTCAAGAACACGCGGCCTTGCCTGAAGAATTTTGGAATTCGGTTTTTTTTCCGACGAGACAAAGATTTGTTTGGTACAAGATAGCCATCGAATATGTGTGTGGCGGGATCCAACGAGAGTTGCTCAGCTTGCCCATGCTCGCCCCGTGCCGCCCTTCAGAGGAGGAAGTGCTATGTTTTGGGCTGGTATCATGTTAAATGATCGCACAGAATTAATTCATGTGGAGGGAACGATGACTGGTGATAGGTATCTCAGGGAGAATCTACATCCTCACGTGAGACTATGGCGCACAGCTGTTGGCAATTCCTTCGTTTTTATGGACGATTACGCCCGACCTCATCAATCGTTCATCAATCGGGATCAATCGTTTGAACTGGCCTGCCCTATCTCCTGACATGAATCCCATAGAACATGCTTGGGACATGCTTGCCAGAGCAGTGGCAGCACGCAGAAATCCACCCAGGAGTGTACAAGAGCTTGTTCATGCGGCCCAAGAAGAATGGCGAAATATTCCTCAACAGAATATCAATAATTTGGTAAACAGCATGGGCAGGCGACTTCAAGCTTGTATAAATTCTAGAGGTGGAAATACTCTTTATTAAAAGTTCTCATGCAGGTGCTCACTTAACCTTTTCTTAAAAAAGAATCAATTTGTATTTAATTTATTTAATTTCTAAGAATACTTTTTATGTTTAAAGCAAGTTTATTATTGGATAATAAAATTTTTTTGACAAATATACACGCTTTTTTTTTATTGAAACTAATTATTTGATTAGTCTCTGATCCATTTATAATGAAGAAATTTTTTTTTTCGGAGATTTAGGGTGATGCAAAACTTTTGAATCTATGTGTATTATTTGGATATTAGCAATAGTGTGGCAGCGTAGCGTGAATATCTTGCGATAGCCGTTTACTTGCAGCACTGACGAGACAACACGGCATCTCACGCTTTTTTTCTGTTGACAAACTAACCGTATGTCTCCGAGTTACGCTACCAGTACACAACAGTTTAGGTGAACTACACATTACACCTTTGGCCACTCAATACAATAACCTCTTTATAAAAATGCGCGTTCGCTAGTATTAAGTGCTGTAAATTGAGTTTTATAGATAATCGACTTAAGGTAACACCACATAACAAAATCAGGAGGTGATATGTCTCTCAAGCGGAAATCCACGCCATAAGAAAGTGCGCCCAGTTCAATATTGATAAAGGATACACAAGACAAAGAATTATCATAATGTCGGATAGTCAAGCAGCCATTAAAGCACTGAGCTCTTGTGTAATCAGTTCCAAAATGGTGTAGGAATACCTAGACAAACTCAATGAACTAGGCGAGAATAATAGTCATCTTACTACGAATTCTAGGACACACTGGAATAGAAGCAAATGAAATAGCAGATAAACTAGCAAAGAGGGGGACTGAAATACCTTTCTGGGGGCCTGAGCCATTTTGCGGAATCAGCCCCAATGTAATATTGGAAAAAATAGGTAAAGCCGAGAAAAAGAGAAGATCTGACCAATGGAGAAGTTTAAGTAGAGCTTATACAATCAAAGATTCTTCTGGATGACTACAACGTGTTGAGATCAAATGAATGCATAAGTCAAAGTAAAACTGCGCCAAGAGTTTTAACAGGGATCCTAACGAGACATTGTCGCTTGAATGGGCACCTGAGAAAGCTCAAAATAGTGGAGGAAGAAGAATGTAGATTTTGAGGCATGGAAAAAGAAACCTCCATCCACATACTTTTGAATTGCATGGCAATCCAGAATCCTAGAGCACAGCACCTGGGAGATTACTGGAGAGAGGATAGGATAGAGTTGAAGCCTGCAGATATCCTGAAATTCCTTCGGGAAATAGGACTAAAGGAGCTACTAGGTAGTGAGACTCCTCAGAAATTAACTAGAAGTAAGGGGGCACAATGGATCTTTCAGGTTTCAGTGAATATCACCCCAAAATACATACATACAAACAAGTCTGGTAGCCCCTCGATTGGAATTCTCTTACCAATAGAATCATTTGCATCTTATAATCCAACCAGTCCCTAACTGCTACTTCATACCAGGGAGGTAGGTACTCTGTCTTGCTGGAATTGCAGCTAGATTACTATCGTCGTTCTGTTGGTTTTCCAGTCAATGAACAATCAAGAGCTCAATTGTGGTCTCCATCACATCAAGGTACCATTTACTAAAATATTTAGTTGCTCAGGATACTCAGTATGGTTTCGTTTATTCACATAGCAACGTTCCATTCTCCATTTAGGCAGTTACATTGACCATTTCCCACATCTCTCATCTTGTGAGGGTTCAATAACCCGAACAGTTTCCTCAACTTGTAAAATTGCATATCAAACGACTATGTAGATTCCAGAATTAGTATATAAATTGAAAATTAATGACTAATAAGAACTAGTTGAGAAGCTTACGATACTTAAATTGGATTTGTTAATAATTATACAACAAACTACACTCAACTTCACATCTGATGATGATAAACTATCGAATGTAGAAATTAACCTTCCTTAGCGGCCAGCGAGTAAACCAGTGTAAAAATTCATTGTTGCTTCCAATTATATCATAAGGCAGGAAATCCGAATAATTTTTTTTTATAAAAACTTAAGAATATGGTGTGATATAGTTTGAGATACGATCTTCATCACGTGTATGTGTAGTGTGTGTGAAGCAGAGAGTGAAAATTAAATGAAGATTTACACCAAGCCGTTGAATAAAAGAGTCACACCATCTTGCATGTCAAACAAGTACGTGTTTTCCGTGTTTTTATTTTTTATCACAGCAATTGATGAAATGATGTTTACGTTCGTTTGTGTTTAGTTTAATAAATGTGTTATTGTTATAATTTGCTATTTTACAATGTTCCGTTTCGTTAAAATGAGTAACAATCTTGCTTGAGTGTTTTTATCATACTTATTTTTACCACGTAAATGTAGATACCATGTCATGGGAAAATAAATTCCAACTCTATTTGGAGTGGATGAAAAATGTATTGATATTATTTATTGTTTATTGTTATGGGGTTCTAGAAGATATTGCAGAAAAAGTGGAACTTCAAATTTCATTCGAAAAAATAGAGTACTATATACAGCAGGCTAATTATCACATTTTTTGGTGGAAAAAATTGTTATTTGAAGTTTGGTAGGTGGAAGTTATAGAGGGGGATATTACAAACAAGGAAAAAATAAATGCAGCTGTTGAAAAGTGGAAGGGGTGAATTGGGGGGTGGGAAAAGACTAAATTGCGATTTCCGGTCAAAGTTGGGGTCTTAGGAAAAAAGATGTAATAAATTCGACTTTCTCACATAACCTCAAAATTAGCTGGAAAACGCCAAAAACTGCATTTTTCATTTTTATTATTAGTTTTGGCAAAAATTATCAACAGTAAAAACACAAGAGCTTCATTCATTCATTCATTCAAACGTTTGGGTTGTGCTCAACAGCCCGGGCACTTGACCTAAGTCATTGTACCATTCCCAATGTTATCTACTTCCACTCCAAAAGTTTCGTGTCCTCTATATAGGCCACTAGCTTATTTGGGGGGATTTTAAGTAGTTCTGATGGTTGTATAGTTTCCTTTCCAAAATGCTTCTGTCTGAGTCCTTCTAAGTTCTTACATGAGCAGAATATATGAATAGGTGTTTCATCCCTTAGTTCGCACTTCCTACAGAAAGGTTCACTGACAACACAAGAGCTTTTTTTTATCGGATAAATTTCTCTTTGCAACGAAACAGTTTTGCCAATCAATAATTTTACGAGAAAAACTGACATGATAAAATCGCGACACCGAAGGTGGAGCGATTTTATCTAATGTCAGTTTTTCGAGCAAATTTAGTGATTGGAAAAACTTTGAGTTGAAGAGAAATTTATCTGATAAAAGAAAAGATCGAGTGTTTTTTGGCAAGATAAATTAACGACAGAATATATGGATGAACAACAAAAATAATTATCTTTATTAACTTGCGACTCATTGTCATTGTGTAAAAGTGACGTCCCCTTACTAGATATTGAGGAAGAGGAGTTTTTATCGCGATAAAAAAGGATGCACCTTTTTTATCGATGTCAAAGTGACAATAACATTTCCAGGTATATGACATTTTAACATTGGAGTTAATTTATCGAGGAAAAAATTTGGTAGGAGGAAGTTTTTACAGTTATGAATAGTGAAGACATTTTTTAAATTGAAATATTGTAAATTCTCCTATCCAATGGTCCTTTTGTTTTGTCGGATGGCTTCATCCATCATTTCTTTCTCCAGCTCTTCCTTTTCGGGCGACAGCTTCAATCTTCAGTTCCTTCTAGAATTTTCTGATGGACATCACTTCCTTGAAGCCTATCTCCTTTTCTTCGCTCCTCGTTTCGGGTATATTCCGTTCTTTATTTCCTTTATTATTATTTATTTACTTTCCGATCGGTTCCGTCTTCTTTTTTCCTCTTTTATTACACGGTTTTATGATAGTTGGTGAATTCGTTTATGGACTCTTCTTCTAGTGCCCAGAAATCGAAAATTTCATCCATTCAGAGGTGCTACAGAAGCTGCTGTTTGGGGAGTCATTCGTTTTAATGGGCGAACATAATTGTTAATGCTGAATGGGAGCATTACTGCGCATATTTAGAGGAAAGTCACCAAATATGGAATAGTATCCTAATATGGAATGCCTTCATTTTTCTAAGACTATAAGTATGAAACGCAACAGTCGACCATCTTCTGTTTCATTCGGTCTACTAACTATCGCACCCACACCATCGAGTCAGTTGCGCATATGCTTCACGTGTGGCAGGCGTGTTTTGTTTTGTTGTCGTGCAGAAAATTTTAAAGGTAAGTAATAAACGAGTATTACTAGCTGTTATGTTTGTTTACATAAGTGTTATATTATTTAGTATATCGGTATTATGTTTATTTCACCATTTTGTGATCTTTTGCCATTAAAATATTGTGACTTTAAGAAATATTTAGAAGAGTTTGAACTAGTATAAAAATCCAAATATGGACAGTCGTCGGTGTCTAATTATGAAATATTAAATTAAATGCTTGATGTGTGGGCTCTGGGCACATTATAATTGTGCTGGTCCAGAGTTTGATACTTGGATCTGTGACTTTTGTAAGTAATTATGTAACTTCTTCCATTTATCACAATATAATATATTTATTTAATTGATCTCAAAGATATTTGTCCATTTTTGTTATTGTTATGTTGATTTATGCTTGTATTCCATATATGGATACCTATTCCATATTTGGTTACTCATTTGTGATTTTGTTTTTGTGTTAGAGTTCAATTTGATAACTAATATATTTGATTAAAGGTTGTTAATTACTGAATATACATGTATGACTGATTAGTAAAAACAATCAACTGATTTAATTTATATGAAGTTTTTATTTATATCCCAAAACAAACTTTCCTCTACATATAAGTTATTAACAATGTTTTATATGTTTGTTTCATGCTACCATCCTTTTTTAAGACGATATTTCCCGACCATTACCAGAACTATAAGGCCTGACATTTTGAAAAACAGACACAACAATAAATTACAAACAAACTCTTAAAGAGTCCATGGTCCAGAAATAACAAACATCTTTTTTGTTAATTATCTGGTGAATCAAACCCCAATCATTCAATAACTTTGTGAATAACATATTTATTATCCAGAAAACCTGGCTACTTGTTATAGATAAAGTTTGGGCTTTGTTCTGTTTCTTTGTAATTGCAGGTCCATAAACAGTTTGTAATGATCACATAGGAAAGTGACATATATCGCACTGTCTAGTACTATGGAAAGTAGCCTTTATTCATACGAGTACGGAAAAAAACGTATCCGTATGTGTACGGATGAAAAAGCTGTCAAATGTATAATTTTTATTGAGATTGACCTCTGGCAAGTTGTCAAATATATAATTTTTAATTAGATTTACCTATGTAGTATCTAAATTTTAAGCGATCCATTTGAAAAGTGGAATTTTTGTCATTTTCTCGATTAAAAAAAATTTAGGGCGAAGTCGAGGATCGAACCAGCGTACTCTTCGTCAGAAATCCGATGTTGTACCAACTAATCCAAACCACTTGTTATAATAGTCGGAAAATGTAATAATCTTGAGAGGTATTTATGACAAGTATGTATGAAGTAAAATGAACAATAATAATTCCAATTCCAATTTCTATAATTATCCAACCAATTAATAATTGTTATACCTACCTACCCATATTATATAGTTAAACTACTTGAATCTTTGTCACTAATGATGGTTATTGTAAATTTTGAAATCAATTATGTTGACTTAAATTGTAACATTTTGTGTATTAATATGTCAGATGCTGAATACACATTATTTGGTGAAATTATCACGTGATCGTAGGAAAAATACTGTACATTACTCGTGTGAAAATGATTTTTCACACGTTATGTAATATACTATATTCAGATGTCTGTCAATATTTCCATTCCTCCAACAATCTTTTTAACAGAAAGTTTCAACTTTTTCATTTTTATTGGATGAACCTCGCTTTGTATCTTAATGAGTAGACTAAATTTTATTGTCCAATACCATTTTAAAATCTTCTCACAATAATAAAATGTTTTCAAAGTCATATCAATATCATAAAAAAATCATCAAGCAAACACAACGAAGTTATATGGAGACCCTTTAAACAAAATAATGGAGCTTTTTTATTATTGGGTAAAGGTGAGACATTATAATGAATTTCAACGCCGGCCGGTTCACACCTGCCAGTGTCTAGTTCCTTCTAATATATTTTCTTTTTTTTTCAATTTTTTTCTCGCTCATCGCTTTTAAACGACTCCAATTAGAGACCATAAACATTGAGTCTAATGGCGGTGTCAGTTTCCTCTTCCGTTTAACCTTTTTTCAAGTTTGATTAGCTACTCGCAGAACTGCCTTATATAGGTATAATTTATATATACAGAGTGATTCACAGGGAAATAAATTGTGTGAAAATATATCAACATTATCTGCTGAGAGCTTACAGACTCAGACGGAAGCACTTTGGAAGAGAAATAATACAACCATTGCAATCACTGAAAATCCCTCCAGTCAAACTATTGGCCTATATCAATACTTTTAGGTTATAATACATCAACATTTTGACAGAAAAACCAGTAATAGAGCATGCCACGTGACGTCACAAACTATTTTGACGACAGCCTGGTGGTAAAACGATAAACAAAGCGTTCAGAACACATGGTACTTAATACATTTTATAATTCATTTTATAATGATAGATCTTGTTTGAGTTTAGCTGGTTTCGCTTCAGTGTACTTTTGAAGTTATTTTAATTGTTGAGCCTGCATATTTAATAATATACAGTGTGGAAACCACTCATGGAATAAAATTCTTTATGTCATTATTTTGGAAAATTATAAAAAATGCCGAGACACATCAACTTTTGCATTGAGTTGTGTGTTATGTAAACATAAATTTGAATATAGGTACAGGGTGATTCACGCAAGTATGCCATAGTCTGTGTTGTTTTTTTTAATGAAACACCCTGTATGATTGCATATTTTTGAAATCCTCTTAATAACTGATTCCAACAAACTAAATAATGTATGGTCAATTATGAACTATACAGGGTGAAGTTTTAAAATTAATAATTTATTACACTTGAAATATTGGTACCTACTTTTTTAAATGATCTAAATATGGATTTATTAAAAATCTAAACTAATTAATTATTAGACGTATTTGTATATTAAACAAAACCTGCTACGCCCATGAATTTTATCATAAATACCTAAACACTGCCTAAAAACGGCAATAATTAGACAAAATCGGTAAATAATGTGGATTGTTTTAGATCGGTAAATAATGTGGATTGTTTTCTATTCTGTCAGTTGTTGATGTGTTGACAGTTTATACTGAAAAAGTAAAATCTTTGTCAAACACTCTTTCCTTGTCGACATATAACAATGAAATATTTAACTGAGACTCACCGAATTGAGATTTTAATGATGATCGGGTATGGGGATAACTGCAGAAGTCAAGTTGAAGTGGCAAACTTATTTAATCACAGGTATCCCGAATTGTCTAACATTTTACAAAGTACTGTGTCTAAAATTCATGCACAATTCAGAGAACTTAGACATGTCAAACCATTGAAAAGAAAACCACACTTCGTTGAAGATGATGTGAAAGTGGATATTTTGTTAAGTGTTGAAGAGAATCCAACTTCAAGTACACGTCAAATTGCCCGTGAAAATGAAGTTAGTCATACAACTGTTCTAAGATGTCTTCATAAAGAAAAACTTCATCCCTACAAATTAACTTTTGTGCAGGAGTTAACAGAAGACGATCCAGATCGTAGAATGTATTTCTGCGAAAGATTGATGAATAAGCTGAACAGAAATGAGATAGCTCTTGGTACCATTCTTTTTTCTGACGAATCAACATTCACATTGAATGGAGAGGTAAACCGACAGAACTGGTCAGCAGAGAATCCTAATTGGATGCGTGAGACACATACTCAGTACCCTCAAAAGTTGAACGTTTGGGCCGGTATCATAGGCGACCATATTATTGGTCCTATATTTATAGATGGAAATTCGACAGCTGAAAAATATTCAAATATGCTTAGAAATGAAGTTATTCCTGCGTTGGCAAACTTATATCCCAGCGCAATAGATCCTAGCTTATCGAATGAAAATGTTTGGTTCCAGCAAGACGGGGCAACACCCCATTATGCTTTAATGGTAAGAACTTATTTAGATGAAATCTTCCCCAATAGATGGATTGGACGAAGAGGTACTATTGAGTGGCCAGCTAGATCGCCAGACCTTACGCCGTTGGATTTTTTTCTGTGGGGTTATCTCAAGAACAAAGTATATGCAACACAACCAACTAGCATTGTAGACCTCAAAGACAGGATAACTACAGAAATACGGAATATTTCACCTCAAACTTTGAACAAAGTTGTGGAGGAGTTCTATAGGAGACTGTGCTATTGCCAACAACTAGGTGGGGAACATTTTGAGCATTTATTTTAATGTATTAAAATCAAATACATCAGGTATTTTATAAATGTGTTTGATAACTGTAAAAATAAAAATTTCACCCTGTATAATTCATAATTGACCATACATTATTTAGTTTGTTGAGATCGGTTCATTAGGAGGATTTCAAAAATATACACATATACAGGGTGTTTTTTAAAAAAAAAACACCGACTATGGCATACTTGCGTGAATCACCCTGTACATTTAAATGTATGTTTACATAACGCACAACTCAATTCAAAAAATGACGTGTCTTGATACTTTTTTATCGTGTATATTGTTTATTGTTTCACCACCGGGGTATTGTCAGCTGTCAACTGTCGTGGACATGCCCTATACCAATGGGAAAGCTGTTAAGTGTTCAGCTAGTAGCAAGAACACAACGGCTAAATTACAGAACAGAACAGAACAGCAGCAAGATCGGCCTTTAGAAATATATTGGAATCTTGGGACAGAAACAACTTTTACTATGTACCCCTCCATCTCGTCCAATCATTAATTAAACTCAATAATTATCGATATGTTTCCCATAAAAACTCAATGAAAAATTGTCGACAAAAATTTTTCTTCCAATTAGTGAGTTGTGCTATTTTCAAAAATGACAGGTTTTTACCTGGAGCTCGACAAAATAGCTAATGACGCAGAATTCTTGGCAATCTGTTGAGACGGTGTCTCGATAGTCTCGTTAAAGAAAATCACTTTCTGATATTGTGTGTGTGTGTATGTCATATCACCGATCTTTGATTATCAAAGATTTATATTTCAAGATAATGTCGAACAAAATATTTACAGTGGCGGATCGACCCATATTAACCGGGAAATAATTTCGCTTTTGACGAAGCAATGTAGGGTTTTTTATTAACGTGAAAAATGGAAAATTTATGTATTCCACAACTATTCACTTTTTATTTTATTCGGATACTAATTTCAATTGGGAAAGCTGGAGCGGAGTTATCCGATCTCAGATAAGAGCTGCAGCATCAGCTCTTCTAAAAAAAATTATTAGATTAAATGGCCAGATCAATGCGAGCTATGCGGACTCACTAGACAAATGATTAACCCTATAAGAATGGGGTAATACTTAAATAAGTAACAGCCTTATACACAATTTGCACTGACTCATTGGAGAATCAAACTCTCGCGACTAGAACGCACAAGGGACGATTCCTCCAAGAAGTGTGTAGTGTTAAACCTGATAATAACTAAAAAGACAACATCAGAGCAAAAAGAGCATATGTGCCCAGTGACTCCTATGGCCTAACGACTTCGACAATTGCGGAACTAGCCAAACGTTACACCCATGCTCAATCCCTTAAGAGATGGGATGGAATCAAAAGATGCAGTCTTGCCAGGATCACCCTGGGCGACCCTGGGAATCTGGCGCCGAAAAAGTATTTGGCGATGACCAGTAAAAAAATTCGTTTAACAGTAGGATTTTTGACTGGCCACTGTCAACTAAGGAAACACCTCCATACTATGGGGCTAGTAGACACACCTCTATGCAGGATGTGTGAACATGAAGATGAAACTGTCAGGCATGTCTGAGTGTCAATAGGTCAATAATGGATTAATTAGAATATTTTGAGAATTCAGTGACAGTAGTTCAACAAAAACTTGTGCCACATAATTTTGTATTTTACTGTAATTTTAACATATTTGCTGCTTGAAATTACCTATCAAGATTGAATTATTTGAATAAAAATGCCATCAGTTTAAAATTCGCGCTCAACCAAAAATGACTGACGACATAACGAGTACGTTTATGATATATCGAAAACTGACAGTGTACTTGTCAGTCAGACGACGGAGTAAACGCTTCTCGTGGTGCGTTTGTAAATTATTTTGAATTA
>CAJUYG010000779.1:0-24152 GCA_910591675.1 Galerucella calmariensis
TACTTTTTTGTGAGTTTGACAGAGTCCATGATTCACATCCATATGTTGTTAGTACAGGTCTATATATGGTATTAAAAACTTTAATTTTCGTTTGTTTAGAGATTTATTTTCTATTGATAAATTTTTGGTTCATTGCATAATATAATTTCATTGTTCTATCTATTCTCTCATTTATTTCAATATCTTGTTTTCCATTTTGTGCTAAAGTTACTCCTGAGTATTTAAATTCTTTTACTTGTTCTATTGGAATATTGTCTAGTTTGATTTTAGTTTCAATATTTTGAACTCCTATTATCAATATTTTGGTTTTATGTATATTTATCCTCATTCCTTCTTCTTCCAGTGCTTCTTTCCATATATTTAAGTTTTCTTGTAGTTGTTTCTCATTTCCTGCCACTAATACCACATCATCAGCAAATACTCCTTCAGATATTACCACTCTTTCTAAATTTTTATAGCCCACAAACATGGCTTTGGTTTTTCTTTCACATTTCTTCATTATAGTATCCATGTGTACATTGAATAGGGTTGAACTCAGTCTGATTTTTTATTATTTTCTATTACATAGTTAGTATTTGTTTTATATATATCTTAGATAACTCTTATTATTTTGCTATTTATGCATCTTACTTTCAGGCCTCTCCATACTTTTGTTCTAGGGATTGTGTCGAATGCTTTTTCCAGTTCTACGAAAGATAGATATATATTTTTATTTTGTGGTTGTCTTCTTTCAACAATTTGTTTGATTGTGAAAATATGATCTTGAGTGCTTCTCCCAGGTCTAAATCCACTCTGTGGTTCCGACAATTGTGTTTCTAGTATTGGTTTTAACCTGTTATTTATTATTTGTTCATAAATCTTTACTATAGTGTTCAGCAATGTTATTCCTCTGTAATTACTGCAGCTCTTTTTGTCTCCTTTCTTGTGTATAGGTGTTATTAATGCTGTCCCCCATTCTTCCGGTATTTTTTCGTTATGCCAAGCTTTATTTAAAATGTCAAGTGTTATTTGGGTACCTCCTTCTCCCAAATTTTTTATCATTTCAGCCGTGATCTTATCATGTCCTGGTGCCTTCCAATTTTTTAGTACTTTCATTATCGTCTTTAGTTCGTCCATTTTAATTTCTTCATTTTCGGTCTCCTGGTCAATATTTCTGGTATTTTCAGGTTGTTCTAGGCTCTCCTCACTTTCTTGTGCTTGTTGTCCTAATAATTCTTGAAAATGTTCTTTCCATCTATTAATGATTTCAGTTTCATTTTTTAGTAGATATTTATTGTTTTTTATTGTTGACATAAAATTCACTTACTGATTTTTCTTTTCTAAATGATTTTAAAACTTTGTAGAACTTTGTAGAGCAATATGAAATTTACAAAAAACAAAGAAAAATAGTTAAAGATTTAGTAGCAGTTGCAAAAGAAAAGATGTGGTCTGATTTTGGAAATAAAATGGAAATAGACAGTAATTTATATTTATAAATATAATAATTTGGGATTCATGATTGACCTTGCGCTAAAGCCCGTATTGGCCCGTATGACTAAGCATCCCACACTCTGCGCCCTCTATCTCAAAAATAGTTCGCTGTATGTAAAAAAGGTTTCCAACAAAACTACTACAATTTTCATAAAATATGCGGATACGAAATATTCTCAAAAAGACTGATCTTTGTGACCTTTGACCTTCAATATCTATAGACACTCGGCATGTGGCATTCGAGACAGAATTTTTTATGCCAGAAAGAAGGTTTGTACAAAAATTCAGGTGGAATCCCAAAATGACTAAATACAATAATTTACACATTTTTAAAATTGTGTAGTAAACTAATCAGCAGGTAATTCTACCGAACAGCCTGTCCCGTTCTCGAGATTGGGTTAAGTAATCAAACAATAAAAGACCAACCTCACTCATAGCTAAACAAAATGAAACAAGAATAAAAAGAATGAAAAGGTAGCAACTTCGAAGCTTGCGCGATGTCTTATTGTCGGTCGGAGTTTTTTTTTAATCTATCGTCATTCTACCTTCTCGATATTCTTCTCACATACGTATCAAGCTCGACGGTGGTGAGGGAGACACTGCAAAAAAGTGTCAGTGCGATTTGCTTTAAAAGTATACCGCTTCAAACATTCTAACGTACGATATCGCTGGAGAAAATTCCGATTGGGGAGTTTAGAATGGTTGGTACGGTTTGATTTAACGGTAATATGAGTTTACAGACAGTAAAACAAAGAAATGTTAAAAGGTTGGTTAAATGACTCGAAAGACGGGATCATGTATGAAGGTCGTTATTGCCAGTTAGCATTTTAACGAAGAGTGTAATTGTAGCGGAGTATTAGGAGGGAAAAAATACTTTATAAAAGTTGAGGAACAAATTGGATTTGTGGTTTTTCTTTATAGAAGCAAAATTGTAACATTATAACGGTTTTTTTTAACCTATTATATTTTTCTGGGATTTTTTGTTACAAGAATGATGAAGAGGCAATCTTGTGGTAGACATAAGACCCGAACAAATTTCACTCATACATTTTACAAACTGTTGATGTGGTCCCACTTATCTATCTCCAAATCCGCTGACAGAATAGTAACATTTATCCCTCTATCGGCTGGAAACTGATACACTCGGACCGTACGTTTATCGTTGCTCCTCCCAATGAACTAAACTTCATTTCTAACAACCATACGTATTTTGCTGTTGAAGAACATATCTATCTCATCTATCTCAGTTTCTTAATATATTGATACACGAGAAACAATAACAGAACATAGATAATCTGTTTCGTTACTGGCGTATGTATGTATTTTGGAGTGACATTCAGACCTAAAAGATCTATTGTACCCCCTTACTTCTACTCAGTTTCTGAGGAGAGTATCAGAAACTAGTAGTTTCTTTAGTCCTATTTCCCGGAGAAATCTTAGGATATCTGCAGGCTTCAACTTAGGTAAATGTTCCTCTTCCATCCAGTAGTCTCCCAGGTGCTGTGCTCTACGATTCTGAAGAGCTGTGCAGTTGGAAAGTATGTAGATTCTGCATTCTTCTTCCTCCAATATTTTTAGCTCTCTCAGCTGCCCATTCAGGCGACAATGTCCCGTTAGGATCCTTGTTTAAACTCTTAGCGCAGTTTTACTTTGACTCATGCATTCATTTGATGTCAACAGGTTGTAGTCACCAAGAAGAGTATTTGATTGTATAAGCCCTACTAGATCTTTTCGATGGTCAGATCTTCTTTTCTTCTCAGCTTTACCTATTTCTTCCAAGATTACATTGAGGCTGATTCCGCAAAAGGGTTCAGGACCCCAAAATGGTATTTCAGTCCCCCTCTTTGCTAGTTCACCTGCTATTTCATTTCCTTTTATTCCAGTGTGTTCTGGAATCCATAGTACGGTGACTATATTGTTCTCGCCTAGTTCATTTAGTTTGTCTAGGCGTTACTGTGTGATCAATCAAAATATCAACAACACCAGTCTAGCGTAACCAACAAGAAACGAGGTCAATTGATAAAAAGTGAATTTTTAAACTTTGTTGTCTCCGTTTTTCGTTGCTCGCCGTTTTTTTCCACGTTTCTGGCGATTTGTTACTCAAAGCTGTTCCCAAGCCAAATTCAGGAATTCTGTTGTTCGTTATTACCGCTACTCAAAACTAAAACATTGATACCATTGTTGCTGTATTGTTAATTGTTTTAACGTTTTTCGTAGTTGTTCTCGATTGACCAAATTTTATATCTTGTTATTCGTGATTTGCAGCGGCACCAGGGATACTGAAGTTAATCTAAATCCTAATTTCTTCAAACAAAACAGTAAACGACAACAACGGAGCTTATAAATCCAGCTTCGTAATAGATGATGATTCAAAATTATATGTTCCTGAAGCTGAATGCGATAAGCTCATATCGTACAACGTCAAATCTGGTGTGGGAGTGCCGCAAGTTCATCAACAGACTAGGTAGTCATAATAGAGAGACCCTGGCCTGGGTGCCAGGTCACCAAGGTATGAAAGGTAATGAAAAGGTCACTGAATTAGCCAAGCAGGGAGCAACGAAGGTCATGATATGGCCGGGGACCTCCTGTGGAATATTTGAATGCCTAACTGGGGAGAGCATGCACAAATGGATAAACAACCGGGCGTTCCGCTGTTGGTATAAAACCCCAGAACAAAGGCACACTAAATTATTCGTTAAAAGCACTTCGGTTAAACTGTCACACAATCTACTATGTCAAAGTCGAGAAACAACGAGGATGATGGTGGGATTGATGGCCGGACATTGTAGGCTGAGGAAATATATGCACAAAAGTGGCTTAGCAGATGACATCCTATGTAGGTTCTGCCAGGAAGAAGAAGAAAGCGCTTAGCACACACTCTATGAGTGCGAAGGCCTAGCAAGGGTACGGTTTCACAAGCTCGGAGAAGAAGGACCGAGGGCAGAGAGCTAACATCCAGGCTCATAGGTCTAAAGAAAAGAATAAAGCTAAATATTGAGCTCTAAATATGGGGAGGATCACAATAGATCTGCAAAGGTCGCAGTGAAGAGACTTGAGAGCCTACAGTGTATATGAGAAGACGGTTGCAAAGTTTCCTTCCTTTGCAAATTTCAAAAAGACTATTTTCAAGTTTGGATCGAAATATTCTTTAAAAAATTGAATGTTAAACATTTCGAAGTACTTAAGTATATATTTATTTACGGAAAAGAAATTGATATTTGCAAACTTTGCAAGGGTGAACATTCTTATGTTTTTTGGCAAATAATTATAGGTTATTCGAAAAGGTGTAATTTTGCGTCATCGTATGGAAAATATCAAAAAAACCTATAGAAACCCTATTGTTCTTGTGTCATGTCCCATGGAAAATCACCAACTCAACCTTTTTGAAAAAAACTATTTTATGCTGCGATTCATCTAAATAAAACGGCTGTTCCTACGTGTACTTATATAATTTCCATTTTCGAAGGACGCACCTGTGTCCTGGGGAAGTGTCGTTAATAACAATGGTGAGTGAGAAAATTCATTATTTGGGGTTCGTTTTAACAAATTGCTATCACTTGTAACAGGTGCAATGTTAGTAAGACTAAAGAAACATCTTTACAATGATAGCCCTTGTTACACTGGTCGACATAATTTAGAAAGAAACTTATTTATATGAAGACAAAAATATCCTAATCTCTTGTTTAATATGAATATAATATTCATAATGCTTATTTGTTAATTTTGACAAAATTCCTGGTTCCATCCTTATTTTGCAAGTCATTCCATCTCGTGTTAAATTTTGGTTATTCATCCCAAAATCCTCCAACTGGTCCTCAATTGCTGGTAACATTTTTCTCCTTTTGAAAAATCCCTTTCAGCTTTATGATACAAAAGCTTTCCTGGAACAAAGAGTGAGAATGAAAAACCGAAGGACTGAATTTTACCTAACATCTTTCACGAGTGATATTGGGTGGACTGAGGAAATTTGGTCAAAATAGAAACCACTCATATTTTTATACAGGCAGTCACCTTACCCTGACTTTTTCTGTTTCAATTTAGAAACACCCTGTATATAACGTTTTGTACACCAAAGCCTTAGTGTTTTTCGCGTTATACTATGATATAATTTACAGTATTCATCCTACCAATCTACATTTATTTTTCCTGTATCTCCATGTGCAAAATAAGCTTTGAGTAACTTATAATGAATAGCCCTGTACATCAGAAAAAAATCGTTGGTGATAACAACTATTCTATAATCTTCGCACAACTGCAAGCGAAAAATATGGTAGTGCATTTTTTTTTTCGGCCTGAGATGGGAAACGTATGTTCGAATGGGTACTAATCAGTACCCAGACAGTGTTGGACTCATCCCCAAGGGAATGCCTACCAAGCAAACCTACCTCAAGCTCGCCGTTACCCCCGCCTCGGAATCACTACCCCAGCATAATTCAAGGCGGGCGGCGCTCCCTCACACACTCTCCGTCATCTACACCCTTCTATCACTCCTACCTCTCACATGCCTTCTCTTTCCAAATCATGCTCTCCACTAGATTCATCTGTTACACCCTCCATCCATCCTCTACATTTTTCATCCCGCTGTCTGCTTTCTCCTTCCTCCTATTTGCCCAGACTCGTCCCCTCTGAGGGATCCAGAGGGTACCTCCCATGTTTTCCCTCTCCGTCATCATACACTCCCTTCCTTCCCCTACTACATTCTGTCTCCCCTGGCTTGTGTTCTCTTTCCACACATACCCTACAAAGAAAGTCCTGCCGACAGTCTCTGGCCATGTGCTCCACGCTCTTACATAGCCAGCATTCCATCATATTCACCACTCTCTCGGCATTACACACCGCTACCTGGTCGCCCTTCACACCGCATCTGCCCTCCTCTCTCCCCTCTATAATATTCACCAGTCCAACTTAATCTACCGTTTTCCTAGTAAGGCTTCAGCTTTCTTCCATTCTACTCCCACCACCGCCATTTTCATCCCGTACCTCTTCCTCGCCACAATCATCACCTTTGTCCCTTCCCCAATCAATTCCTCTATTTTCTTTCTCACCACTTCATCTTCACCACTATTTTCACCTCGATTTTCAAAAATCTTGTTCTCAACGGATCTTCACGTTTTGAGGTCCTAGGAAGATATTCTGAGTAGTTTCAGCGTTGTAAACAATTTTTTTGTCGTACGATATCTCAAGAACGAATCAACCGATTGAGACCCGTGACACGGTGTTCGAATGGGTTCACCAAGACTTAGATCTGATTAGGTTTTTGAGTCAATCGGTTGAGCGGTTTCAAAGACATTCAAAAAATAAAAATTGAAAAATTTTTTTTTTCCGTTTTCATGAAATAACTTCGAAATTTCTAACCAGTCGATTTTAAACTCAACATATGTTTTTTTGTGCTCAAAAAACTGTGTCGAATGCCGCTAACCGGATCAAAAATGAACGACGCGTTTAAAAGATATCGCAATTTAAATCATATTTATTCCATATCAAATTTTTTGAAAAATGAAAATAAGTCGGAAAAAAAGAAAATTTAATTATTATCTTAATCGAAAAAAGAAAAAATTTTCATAGCTGCAAATATGTTGAAGTATATTTTTTAATTTCAACAAATTTAAGAAATTCTGCAGCGAAAATTACAGCATCTAGAAACGGCAATTTTGGTCAGAGTTTGGAATGTTATTTTAGATCGTTTTAATGCTGCAAGTAAGAAACTTCAAGAATCTCATGCGGATTTATCATCTGTGGTACAAATTTATGGTTCTTTGGCATTATTTCTTCAAGATATGAGGGACAAGCAATACTGTGAATATGAAGAAACAGCAAAAGCACTGTCTGGAGTTCAGGTTAATTATCGTTATGATACAGATCGCAAGAAAACCAGAAAAATTTGGGCAGATGAGTCAAGGGTGAATGAAACAATACCTTCATCTGGTCACGAAAATTTTCGCACCAATGTGTATTACCGAATTTTAGATACTTTAAGCGTACAATTGGCCGGACGTGAAAGTGTTTATCAAAAACTTTACGAACATTTCAATTTTTTTTTGATAATTTATCTGACATAGATACGATAGAATTGAGAAATCTTGCGAATAAATTAGTTAAAAAGTATCCCAATGATTTGGAAGAAACATTAGGGAATGAATGTATTCATTTACAATGTCAGCTAGCAAATACGGAAGATGTACGCTCCGCACAAGAAATATACAATGTATTGCATTCTCGAAAACTTCGAGATATTTATCCGAATGTAGACATTGCTCTGCGTATTTTTTTGAGTATTCCCGCTACCAACTGTTCAGGAGAAAGATCTTTTTCCACCTTGAAAAGGGGTTAAATCTTATTTACGCGCAAGTATGGGCCAAGACAGACTTAATGCTTTGGCATTACTGTCTATTGAAGCTCAACTAGTTCAAGAAATTGATTACGATGACATAGTTGCTGATTTTGCTCGGGCAAAAGCCAGGAAGAAGAGATTTACAGATTGAGCAATACATTATAATTTGAAAAAAATGCTTATTATTATTTGTTATGCTAGCTAGAGTTTAATAAAAAAAAATTGTATTATTTAATAATTATATTTGAATAAAAAGTAGAGCACTCTCTGATGCTTCTCATTATGAGTCGTGTAAAAAATGAAAGCTATATTTTAATAACAATTGTGAATCAAAATATATAGAATTTTGTTGATCTAAAAGGGCGACGTATCAGACAGGGCCTAGGGCGGCAATAAGCCTAATCCGCCACTGGTTATGCTCCTATAAATCTAACAAACATTTACTCAAGAATTCACGTCGGTTGGCTAGACGTAAAATAATTCTTGACCTCACCTCGTGAGCTCGATTAAAAAAAAAGGCGATACGGTGTTAAGCTACATCTAAACAAACGTAGTTTCATATATATTTACATCGAATTACCATAAGACTTACGACTCAGTAGAGCATATCTATTTCATATTGTGTTTAGTTGGTTGTTAGGGTGTCGCTATCTTCCCGTTGTAGGGCTGTGAAATAAAGACTCTTATCCTTCCTGTAACAGATCCGTGCTACCTCAATTAACAATTAAATTATTCAGTAGATTGAATTCTTAAGTTGTTAAACGATGAAATAATTTAATTTGTTAAAATCTATATACATTATAAGAAAATTGGAGGGGTTTAGGACTAAATATCCTGTCCAAAAATATCCTGCCAAAAAAACCCATCCCGTAATATCCCGTACCAAAAATAACCCTTCCAATATTATCTTTAGCTTGAAAAAACCTTTTCCAAAAATATCCTTGAATTGAATTTAATTATTATAAATAATATTTGGAAACTTTAAAATAACAAGCACGCTATAAATATCTTTGTAATATACAAATATATTCCCACAGTCCCACATTTTATTTCGGGGTTGGGGGGAAGTAAAAAAAAAAAAAATTATTCCCTATCCCTTCTCGAAAAAATTCATTTGGAATGCAAATTATTTTATATTTTTTCGAAAAGGGGAAGGGAATAAATATGTATTTACATAGATAGACATAAATGTTGAGTAATTTGATACTTTTTCCGAGAAGGGGAAGGAAATAGATACCTTTTTTTTAAGTTAACACAAAGAAACATCTATTATTAAATATATTTCAACAAATTAATTGGGTCAACTTTCGTTTAGCTGAAATCAGCTATGGAAAAATTGTTGCCATGGCAGCCATTACCATGGTAACAGGTACACAAAATGAAACATAACTTTCCTGAGATTTATTGAAAAAAATATTTGTATTCAAAAATGATTCTCAGGGGTGGTTTTCGCCGAACTTAAACAATAACAAAACTATAGCTTAAAAGAAAGTAGTTAATAAAGTTGAGCGCCACGTGGTTTTCTTTCTTTTTTATAAAAAGAATAGGTTAACTCCGAAACTATGAATATATAGTTCTGTCCTGTTAGTTAAGCATTCACTATATAATCCACTATTTGATAATTTGAATTGTGTGTCTATAAATTCAGTAGGAAGGAAGTTGAAATAAAATTCCACAAGTTAAGCAATAACAATAAATATGGATTTAATTAGTTTCTAATTGTACAAAAATAAAATTTATGTTAAATCTATTCTAAAAAAATATATATTAACAATGTCAGTGGGTGAAGCCCTTAAGTTTACAAATTATATGAAATAAGAATTACAGCCCTTTAGGTTTACAAATGATGCGAAATAAGAATTTTAAGCTTGAAAGGTTGACCTTGGTGATAACTTCTTTGAATATAAAGGTACTTATCTTAGTTTGGGAGCCTCCCTGCCTTCTTGGTATCAACTTCAAGATACTTGTTTTAGTTTCTTTTAACGATTTTTTTTTTGTCAAAAAAATCTATGAAGCCAACCGCTAAAATAATACATAATAAATGAAAATCAATATTACAATGATTACATCATCAACGTTAATTTATCTTTAAGAAAAAGTACATTTTTTTTTGTTTTCTTAGAGCTCATGAAATTAGCTAAAGTATTACTAATAAAATAACTTTACCAGAGAATTGTTCAAGAAAGGAAAAAATTATGAAGAATTGTTCAAGAAAGGGAAGGAAATAATTCAGGGAATGTGGAGGTAACATGTCCTAAAATGTTGAATAAATTCCACAGAGATTTTATACAAAATCCGTTATTAAACACTAAAAATATTAGAATGGAAATATAGAATCTTACCTGTAGGAATATCGTAAGTGAAAAAATAATCTGGATCTTAAAAATTTAGTATGATATTAGCAGATATATCCCACAGCGGTTGAAATGCTAACGTCTGTTTTAATAGACAACTTAGATCCGAAAGAAAGATGGCTGTTTTCGATTCACAGTTCCACCTCCACTTAGGACGATATATGTGACAATAATTAACATAAAGTCCTTGGTTATACGATACGGCAAAGCAACCGGAGGAATAACAAAAGGCGACTGTGAAACTTCACGTTTCAAAAAACCTAAATCATATGGTGGGGAAATGCGTGGTTGCCAAGTTCACGCCACTTTCGTTTAGCTGAAATCAGTTATGGAAAAACTGTTGTCATGGCAACGATTGTTGTGATTAGTAGTAAACAAAAACCCAAATCATATGGTGAGGAAATGCGCGGTTGGCAAATTGACCAGTAGCGTTAAGATGAAATCAGTTATTGGAAAAGCGCGAATTGCGAAACGTCGACCCGGCGCGCATTCACGTGGAATACACTTTTTCCAGAAGGGGAAGGGGAATAAACATGTGTGTATATAGATATACATGAATATAAAATGATTTTTATTCCATATGATGTTTTCCAAGAAGAGGAAGGGAAGTCAGTATGCTTATCAATGAATTTTCTAATTTAGAGATCTAGAATTATTGATTGAAATCGCGAGCGAAGCGAGCGCGCCGGCTCGACGTTTCGCAATTCGCGCGAATTGAGAAACGTCGACCCGGCGCGCTTTCAGGTTGTGTACTAATTATTAGACACTTTTTCGAGAAGGGGAATGAATTATACAGGGTGAAATTTTTATTTTTACAGTTATTAAACACATACATAAAATACATGATGTATTTGATTTTAATACTTTAAAATAAATACTAAAAATGTTCTCCACCTAGTTGTTGGCAATAGCACAGAACACACACAGAACACAGAACTCCTCCTCAACTTTGTTCAAAGTTTGAGATGAAATATTCCGTATTTCTGTAGTTATCCTGTCTTTGAGGTCTACAATGCTAGTTGGTTGTGTTGCATATACTTTGTTCTTGAGATAACCCCACAGAAAAAATCTAACTGTGTAAGGTCTGGCGATCTAGCTGGCCACTCAATAGTACCTCTTCGTCCAATCCATTTATTGGGGAAGATCTTATCTAAATAAGTTCTCACCATTAAAGCATAATGGGGTGTTGCCCCGTCTTGCTGGAACCAAACATTTTCATTCGGTAAGCTAGGATTTATTGCGTTGGGATATAAGTTTTCCAGCGCAAGAATAACTTCATTTCTAAGCATATTCAAATATTTTTCAGCTCCATCTATAAATATCGGACCACTAATATGGTCGCCTATGATACCGGCCCAAACGTTCACCTTTTGAGGGTACTGAGTATGTGTCTCACGCATCCAATTAGGATTCTCTGCTGACCAATATCTACAGTTCTGCCGGCTTACCTCTCCATCCAATGTGAATGTAGATTCGTCAGAAAAAATAATGGTACCAAGAGCTATCTCATTCCTGTTCAGCTTATTCATCAAACTTTCGCAGAAATTCATTCTACGATCTGGACCGTCTTCTGTTAACTCATGCACAAAAGTTAATTTGTAGGGATGAAGTTTTTCTTTATGAAGACATCTTAGAACAGTTGTATGACGCGTTTTTAAAGTTGGATTATCTTCGACACTTAACAAAATATCCACTTTCACATCATCTTCAACGAAGTGTGGTTTTGACATGTCCAAGTTCTCTGAATTGTGCATGAATTTTAGACACAGTACTTTGTGAAATATTGGGCAATTCGGGATACCTGTGATTAAATAAGTTTGTCACTTCAACTGGACTTCTGCAGTTATCCCCGTACCCGATCGTCATTAAAATCTCAATTCGGTGAGTCTCAGTTAAATATTTCATTGTTATGTCGACAAGGAAAGAGTGTTTGACAAAGATTTTACTTTTTTAGTATAATCTGTCAACACATCAACAACTGACAGAATAGAAAACAATCTACATTATTTACCGATTTAAAACAATCCACATTATTTACCGATTTTGTCTTATAATTTGCGTTTTTAGGCAATTTTTAGGTATTTAGGATAAAACTCATGGGCATAGCAGGTTTTGTTCAATATTCAATATATAAGAGGAGAAAAATGAAAAAAATTGTCAATTGATTCCAACCTAAAAAATACCCTCCCACTATGGTTTACGTAAGCATATAAGTTGTATAAATTGTCGAAATTGAAAGTTAATCTACGTTATTTCCAGTACTCGAATTACTTCCCAGATGCACTTTATAGCTAAAAGATAAAGTCGTGAGGCAAAAGCCAACTATGAACTGAATATTACTTCTCAACTTCCAATAATATACTTCATAATTCTTAATTAAATTTAAATTCTGTAGGAAATCATTTGATGATCACGAACTTCGAATAAAGTCAAACAACAAAATAGCATGTTGTAGTTGTATAGTTGCAGAATGCAGTGGTAACAATTTAAAGACAAGATCTTTATTTTCTCGATTTGCAAGCAAAATGGCGGAAACAACGACCGGGAGTGACCGTGGCCTGTCACCGGGTCAAATTGGGACATTATTCACCAGGTGCGAACTTAGCCTTTATCATTAATTTTGTCATTTATTTTTACTCACTGAATTTAAAACCTGATTCTTTGTAAATTTCACCAAAAAGACTATCGGGATTTAAATTAAGGTGTTTTTTTGAATGGTTTTTTTTTATTTAACAGGTTGTCTCGAAAATATTGGTTGTTAATATTATATTGTATATAGAGTGCAGTAATTGAAACATTAATGAACTGAAAATGTCTTTATAGTGAAAATAGTGAATTAATTAATGAAAATATTGCCGTCCTATTTCTACTTCCGGTTATATCGTTTCGTTTTTAAATGGGACGCCACGGAAATTTTCCAATTTTAGGATTATTCACCTAATTTTAAACAATTCGATGGTACCATACATATCTTCAACCGTTCTTGAGTTCTATCTTTTTTAAAGGAAAACTTATCTTCCTAACTTTGTACCGGATGGACCAATTAGATCATTCAGCTGTTTTTCGGAAACTGAAAAAAAATGAAAGAAATTGAAACGAAAGTTGCTGATTGAATGAACGTTGGGCGCCAAAGAAACAGCTCTTGCCTAATTTACTGATTGAATTCGGCGGCAAACTAAGCCGGTTCGCAGGGCTTTGTTACCTTATGAATCTGAGCGGAAAAAATGTTTATAATCTCTTTCGTGAAATTTGCAATAAAAGAGCGATAAAGGGTCAATTAATCAACAAGTACATGAAAAATCGAAGATTTTACAAACAAAAATAGGTATGTAAGTGAAGCCTAACACTGTATTTTACTTATTGGTGTCCCAGTTCACTTAACCATATAAGAATGATTTTCTGGTTAGATTTCTTCTACACCAAAAAAAAACAGAAATATCTTACTTGACTTCTCAATGGATAGTCGCTATACAGGGTGTCCCACGACGAGTTAAAACTATCTGTATATGGCAAAATACTTATAGTAAATTATGAAAATTTCTACATTCGGGTTTTCATATACGATCTTTTTAACTAAAGTATTTTCAGAGATGGCAGACTTCCGGTTCTACCGGAAGTTGACTGCAACTTTGTTATTTTGAATGGAACACCCTGTATATTAATACATTTTTGAAATCTACCTAAAATTTTAGTATAGTTTTGTCTGAAAACTTTTTTCGAAAAATGCATACTTTTTGAGTTATTGATTTTTTTGCAAAAAATTTGATTGTTGCAGACCCTTGTAAATTATTTTTTTACGAGGGTACCCTTGAAGATATGAAAATGGTTTCTGTTCAGTTGCTTTAAGTAAGGTCAGACCTATTTGAATCTATGTTGAAAAATTTTCCATTCTATACAGGGTGTGTATAGAAAGGGTTCAAAGTTTAACTTCATAAATATCAAATTTCTTAATTTTTTTAAATAGAACCACCCGGTTTTTTTTATTTCAATGCATTCAGGGGTAAAAAATAAGGCAAATTCATGTATACTTTTCTATACCTAAACCTTACCGTTATCCAAATATCAAATGTTTTCTGTAAATTTTTAGAGATTCATGATATCTTACTGCAAATAAAGCACATATGTTCTTGTGACAACTTAGCCATATTTACCATGTATTAAAAGCAAATTTACATAATCTTTTTTATTTCTGAGTGCTTGTATCAACTGGTCAAAATGAAATTTAGACCACACCTGCATCTCTCAAAATTTACAAAAAACATTCAATATCTGGATAACGGTAAGGCTTAGGTATAGGAAAGTATACATGAATTTGCCCTATTTTTCACCCCTGAATGCATTAGAATGGAAAAAACCTGGTGGTTCGATTTATGAAGTTAAACTTTGAACACTTTTTATACACACCCTGTATAGAATGGAAAATTTTTCAACATAGATTCAAATACGCCTGACCTTGCTAAAAGCATCCGAACAGAAACCAATTTCATATCTTTAAGGGTACCCTCGTAAAAAAATAATTTACAAGGGTCTGCAACAGTCAAATTTTTTACAAAAAAATCAATAACTCAAAAAGTATGCATTTTTCGAAAAAAGTTTTCAGACAAAACTATACTAAAATTTTAGGTAGATTTCAAAAATGTATTGATATACAGGGTGTTCTATTCAAAATAACAAAGTTGCAGTCGACTTCCGGTGGAACCGGAAGTCTGCCATCTTTGAAAATATTTTAGTTAAAAAGATTGTATATGAAAACCCAAACGTATTTTGCCATATACAGATAGTTTTTATTCGTCGTGGGACACCCTGTATACTGGTATGTATAGAATGGTATTGGAATTTGTAGAATTTTGCTTCTTGATTAATTGTTAGGTAACTTAGTTTGTACCACGAAACTAGAGCCGGCACTCATACAATCATTGTACTCCTAGGGACCTTCTAGGACCTCCTTTTTTTGTGTTTTGAAAGCCGTTTTTAGGCCGGGAGCACTGCAGATTATTGGCTTATTGTACCCTACTCCCACATTAAGTCCACTCATCCAGTGATCCCCGTACCTTCGAATAGACGATATACTTCAGGTGGCACATTGGCTTCTCCGAAGATTGTTTTTCTCCTCGAGTCCAGTGCCTAGCAATCAGATAAGATATGGGTTACGGTCTCGGTCTCCATGCCACAAAGTCTGCAGCTGAGGTCCCCGTTATATAACCCTATTTTATGCAGGTGATCTTTTACCGGGGTATAACCCGTTAATTAACCTGTAATAATTCTCAGCTTATTCCTACTGATAGTCAGTAGTTCCTTGACCCGTTCTACACATGTGTTACCTATGAAGGTATCACTGTGTACCTGCCTTGGAGTGTTCCTCCACTGAAGTCTATGTTGGCTTTGCACCCATTTTTGTATTTGCCCTCGGACTACCTTCTTTGTGGTCCCAAGAGCTGATTCTGGTCCAGCATATGCTGTTGCTGAACCTCTTCCTGCGAGTTCATCATCTTGTTCATTTCCAGAAATATCGTTAGGTCCCGGCACCCACACCAACCTTACTCTAATGTGGTCTGCTAGTTCATTCAGTTCTTTCTGGCATTCTTCTACCAGTCTGAATGTTGCCTTGCTGCTGCTTGGCTGTCGGTTAGTATGTTTATCCTATGAGTGTCAGTCATACAGAGGTATGTTCTCCTAGTGAGAAGGAGCATCTTGTGTTTCTTATTTCAATATACACCCCTGCTCCTGTCCCTTCCCAGTCTGTGACCCGTCTGTGTACCAGGTCTCTCCTCGGGGAAACTTCAGTTTGCTCGGGTCTTGCCAGTCCTTTCTGTGAGGTATTTCCACCTCATATTTGTTACTGGGGAGAAGTTTAGTGGCCATATAGTCTGTTTTCATATCTAAAATGGCTCCATGATGTTCCCAATGGATATGTGTCCTGATCTAACTGTTTTGTTGCTCAAGTTGCTTTGCTGCCTAAAAAGTCCCATCCTTTTTTCAGGCAGCAGCCTAGGCAGGAACCTCCTCCTCCTCATTGAATATTGTTATTTTCTGAAATGTTAACCACAGAGTTAACGTTTAAAAATCTTTCTAATTATTTGTGGGAAATTTCTAGTTCACTCCACCTAGTATTATCAGGCAGCTTTGATAAAAAGCTGTTCTTTTAATTATTTCCATAATAATAATCTAATCATTTAGAGGTTAAAATAAATACCATCAAATTCAAACCATTTTTTCATTTGCAGCTCATAACACTTGACAATGGTCAAATTTCTTCTCAGAAAACTGAAGAAAGATATGTATAATCTTCATTTTCCCATTTTTTCACGTAATTTCTGTCAATTTCTTTTAATGTTGTAGGTTCTAGATTAGAAGGGGATCAATTGGCTCGGTTACATCTATATATCAATTTTTTTGCAACTCCAGACTGTTTTGACTTACTAGTTGTAGAGTTGAGAGTCTCCAAATATCACACGCAAAAAATATTCTGGCTTAGTTAGGACGTTCTTTGAACCCAAAATCTATTTCTTATAGTTCATATCGGAATATTATTGAAGTATTTCACAGGGCAAATGATATCCCAGTATTAGAACCTCCAACTCATATTACAGCTCATTCGTTTGCTTATGACCCATCATTCGTAATTAGAGCGATTTTGTCTTGTGTTAACTCACGCTCGTTGGTAACAACGTCTAACGTGAGCTAGAGATCCTGTTTCTCAGACATAGATAACTTCATGGATTGTGTTGCTGAAAGTAGTATCGCCAGGCTGCAAATATTCAGCATGAGCTAGTCTATAGGCATTTTCCTGAGTGAAAATTTCCTCAGTACAAGTAGATGTATTGAAATAAGGTAAAATATTAGCTCTAAGAATGCGCTCTCATTGCACCTGTAATCCCCTTGTAGCCTAGTCGTTGTACTCTCTGCAACTTTGTCTTTGCCCTTTCCTCAGTTGTTTTGGTGCACCGAACCAGCGCTGCATTGGTGTGACAAATGGTTAAGGTTTAAGGCAAGTTATTTGCAATCTACAATAGACCATTCCAGAACTCGTAACTTTGACAAGTCGGCCATACTGCGCTAGAGGGCAATAAAATACATTGGTTGGCGTTGAATGTTGTGTGTTTTCGCAACTGTCCAGTTTCAAAATTTAGCTTTCGAATGTAATCTGCCTAATATTGTATATCAAGGGCCGGTACATCGAAAAATATTATAGACAATATTTACCTTTACGCCATTTTGATCAAAGAACTACCTATTTAAAATATCGGGAAAACACACACGTCAAGTTTAAAGTTACTGAGGAGCCCCGGCTTAAAGCACTAACCCTAGAATCGCGGCGTTGATCAAATAATTACCTCTCGTTTCGTCGTAAATCGGAAAAAATAAACCTCATCTTTTGCTCCCCGCATTCCAAACTCAACAACACTACAAAACGAAGACATTTTTTTCATTATTTTTCTATTTTTTCAACGTATCCTTATTCATGGTTAGGGATATCTCTAGTGGGAGGAGAACAGCTAGACTTTCTCCTGTAAAAGAACTGCAGCCTGCTGGTAGACACTGTCCGCGCTCTTCTTTGTCATAGACAACTGCTGCTCCTACGCCTGTTGATCGTTTGAGTTTTTCAGAGAGAGGAATATGGTTGTAGTTTAATACCTTCAAGAATGAATTGTTAAGTAAAGTCTAACTATTATCCATTGTGTACCTGTAAATGTTCCCTCGAGTACAACTTTCCTGACCTCTCAGTAACGTCATTCTGTAATGGTCCATAATACCTAAAATCGTCACCATAGCTCAGAGTGCGAAACATATTTATTTTGAGCGTCGCTAAGAGGTCGTCAGCTAGTAGTGATAATAGCAGATTTGATGAAACTTCTCGAGAACCTTCTCTCACTGTATTGACCTCCGAAGTACTTAGATGATTATTTTCGTAGTATTAGTGTATAGATTGATCCCCTTTGACTACCTATAGAAGATCGGAAAGTTTTTGCTGAGGTGGCAGCGCTTTGTATCTATGAACTCCACGCGCCACGTGCCACGTTCTTTGAGGCTATTGCCTTTTCTAGATCTTCCAAGTGACAATGCTACAGTGGATTCGTCTGGTTACAAAAAAGTATGGAGTGTGCAGCATGCGGAGAAAGTACTTTCCTCACTCGTGTGTTTGTGGCACTCGCCTCTTTTGGGCGCGTGCCACAAACTTCCACACTCGTGAAAAAAGTTGAATTTTCCCCACTAGTTGCACAACATACTATTTCCATACTATGAAGTCGACAGGAGATAAGGTTTAAATGGATTTAATTATTCTTCAATTCGCTTGCTACTCTTTAAGTGAAGCAGACCCTGGTTTTTTCCCATCCTTTTGGAATGTATCCCCATATGAATCACATATTTTTTTAAATGCCGTAGAAGGGCTGAAAATATACCATCCTCTCCAGGGGATTTCTGAAGCTTAAAAGTATCAATAGCCCATTCAATTCTAATTTTTGTGCAGTTCTTTCCCGCTCTTGATGTTTTGTAAACAAGTTCAACAAGGTTAACCTTTGCGTCGTCCTCAGAGAGTGTTGAACCCGGAAAGTGAGCGTCTAGTGTTTTTCACTTCGATTGAGTAGTGCTCTTATATTAATCTGCTTCATTAAATTCATATTAAAAAATGAAAAAATTTCAAATTCTTCCGGTTACCAGTCCGTTTCTGTTTGTGCTTAGTTCATTTACTGTTCTCAACTTTCTAGAAACAATGATTTTCATAAAGGAATATATAACGAGCAAGAGACAAATTGTCATAAATTTCAAGTGGGTCGATCGGTGTTTCTGTCTCTCGCTTTTCTTACTTCTTACAACGACGACGACAACATACGATGATATCTGTGTCAATTCGTTTAAATATTTACCAGCGTACTCGATTTTAAATGTATAAAGGTACAATTTACATGCATTGTGTCGTGAACCGGAGCAATACATTTGAATAATGCGAAAAGTTATTATTTATACAGTTAAATCTCGTTTTTTTCAGTTACTTGCTCGCTAAAAACTGTCCATTTTATAGAAAACATAAAACAATTTGTTGGCTCCTTTCATTTTTGAAACTATGAATATGGAAGTTTTATAATGTGCCTTAATCTGATCTGATCATAGTGAGCATGCTGTTAATATAGTTGCAAAACGTATTTCTGCTTTAAGCTGTCACTATAGTTGTCAAATTTATTCTAAGCAGAAATAATGAACACGCAGAAAGTGCTAATGGAGTAATAACCTTTTGGTTAATGTTAATGTCCTTCTAAGACATTACATTGGAAGAAATGGGAAAAAGGGCAGTTCACTGACAGTTCTCGTCAGATCTGTACTTTGCTGTTTACGGTCAATTATTATTTATGAATAATGAATGTTAATCTCATTGTTATATTAATTTAAATAATACAAAAATAACCAAAAAGATACGCAGAAAAACATCAGCGTTTTGAAAGTTCTCAAGTGTTTTCAGTTAAAAAAAGAAGCTGGTGATTATTAACTCCATAGCCGCTTCGATTTTGGCTGAATACGATTCTGATGATTTTATTTATCAAATTTAAGGTTAGCTATATGTCAAAATAGCGAATAAAATGATAAAATAAAATTATTATTGGTTATATTCACATAAATTAGCTCTATTATTTCCAGCCTGGACCACGATTCACGAACTGATGAACGATCACATCACGTGAAAACTTGACCGTTTCGTATTTTCGATGCAAGGATCTTTCACATCACTCTTCACTTGATGAACAGCAAGCGATGTGTGATGTGAAAGGAACTGGTGAAACATGAGCATGTGTGTTAGAATGTGACGAAAACTTAGATCTTATTTTTGGGGGGTTAGGTAGTTTCTTCTTCTTTGTTCAAAAGTAACATTCGGCGTTTGCAGTAAACTGTCATACAGTAAATTTTACTTTCATCGGTGGAGGACACTGATTGCTGGAGAATACGTTTTAAAACATGGAGGGACCGTCCACATCAGTATTCACCTCACTGATTCAAGAATACTGGTCCTGATTTACAAATCTTGTACATATCACATTATTCCGGGCACTCGTATAATGTTGATTCTAGTTGATTATATCTAGTATATTTTGATTATCTCCAAAATTATCATATTTGTACCTATGTGTTATTGTTTCTTTTTTTCTTTAATCACTTCCTCTGTTTTCTGTTTTATTGTGTACTTCTGCCATTTCTGATACGCTCTATGTTTTTTCAGGTGCTCTCTCTTTAGTCTGATTCTTTTGTACATGATCTTCACCAGTATTTTTATCGCTGTATTTGTTATTTAACCCTGCAGGAGGGGCGCCCTAAATCAAGACACGAATCGGGGCGCCGGGTCTCACGGACTTTTTTTTTAAATAGTTTTTTTTTTAATTTTTTGGTAAATTTTAATAGTATAAAATCAAAAACATATTATTTATCTGTGATTTAATTTAAAAAATATACATATACATAATACTCGAAAAAAATAAAAGCTATGTTCTAAAAACGTAACACAAAATGTTCCCGAGTAATATGAAAGATAAAAATACAAAAAATAAATAAAAATATCAAAAAAATCTCGAATTTGCATTATAATAAGAACAATTTTTCATTTTTATTGGTTTTTGGCAATATTGGAACATGGTACACACCAAGGAGCAAGGTGGGATAGACAAACAAATTTTCCACATTTTTTGCAGTAATACCTAGTTTTTGAGTCTTTTTTGCAAAAAAACATCTTTTTTTGTACCAGGTGCAATTTCCTGAACTACATTTAATGTACCTGCAACTTCTTGTCTTCTTTGTCTTACAGCTGTTGGCAAAACTTACCAGAAAATGCAGAAGGTGGGTTACACAAACAATAACAACAACCGGGGCGCCGGGTTTCAGAGACTTTTCGCTTTATAAATTTTTAAAGAGACGACTTGTTGAATCACCACTCAGAACAATTTGAACTACGGGCAACGTTTACCACAAAAAAATTGGTGGAAACATAAAATTGAATTGTTAAATTTAATTTTCAATTTGAAATTATATTACAGTTTATAGAAATTTTTATTTCCTAGATTTTTTCTTGAGTGGGTCGTAGAAAAAATATGCTGTTCGACTCGTGTGGATTGTCCATATCGAACTTGAACGATTGAGCACTCCGTCTACGGCGTCGTGCTCAAACTTCGTCCTCTTGCGATATGGCCATCATATCCACACTAGTTGCACAAACTACTATTCCTATAAAAATATGCCCTTTTACATTTAAAAACAAGCTGCCAAATGTCAAATCAATTTATCCATCCATTTTTAAGTTATCGAATTAAAACATTCAAGTTTTCAAAATTTCAACACCCTGGTTTTCGAAAAGTAAATGTGCTAGACCCCTTAATCCTTATATCATTTTGTCCAATTTTGCGAAAGGAATTTACATGCAAACTTTGTAATCACCCTTAAGGTTCGAGATGCTTATACCATTTTTTGCACAATTTTCTTCGAAATGAACGAAATTTCAAAAGTGACATTTATACTTCTCGATCAGTTTAAAATATATTTTGCATTTTGGTGAAATTGTTTTTATGCTATTTATTACTTTTCGACGTCTGAACGGTAAGTAAATCACTTACCGACGTGTTAAACTTAGAAACCAGTAAACACAACCTACCGTCCTGACAACCGATGCTGTAAATAAACAAAAAAGATCAATCGCGCAAAAAAAATTATGGAAATAATAGTAAAAATTTATCCGAACAAATTCAAGTGGATCACCAGCACTGCGAATACCAGCTTTGCATAGAATTTTAATATAGCATCGGTGGTTCAGTGGTAGAATGCTCGCTTTCCACGCGGGCAACCCGGGATCGATTCCCGGCCGAAGCATACGCACGCAAGCAAGGCACATAACGAAGCAACGTAACATAACGTAACGTAACGGTCAGATCTTTTGCGTCGCGACCCCCGGTCGCTCAAACATAACCTGACGTAAAGTTCCAAAAATATAAAAACATTATTGTGGTTTGATTCCCACAAAAATATGAGAGAAAAAAATAGAATCAGTATTGCCACAAGATACGTACAGAAGATCTTTTAGGTTTTGAAAACTGTACCTGTATCTTCCACAAAACCGTCCTCTACTCCTGTATGCGCAATTATATATCATGAGCCCTCGTCAGCTTCCTTGCATTGTGGTCATAAAGTATTTTCTTGCCATGCTTTTCCTTTCGGACCTTTGCTTAAAATCTACGTCTCACCCAAAACCTACGAGCTACTACCTTCTTCTCAAGAGATCTTAACTTCTTAAATCGTACCAACTGAAAATACAATTCAGATTTCCTATGATTAGTCTGCATAAACCTGAAACCTATTTTATTTACCCAGTCAATAGAGACTTTTAGCTTGTCTTAAATTTCTCACGTATCCGTATCCGTAACGAACTGCGCATGTGTAGACCCGTTACATCTCAGTCGATACGATGCGTTGAGCGTATTGTTACGTACCCTACTCCGTATACTTATACGTATCCGTATCCCGACCAAAGTCAGTATTCCGTGCTATTAGTGCTACATTACTTCATCTTCCTCGTCTAGCAGCAATGGATTATTTAATATTACCCCCATTTTACGTTTTACAAAAATATAAAAAAGTAAAGTAAATAAAAAAACTTTGAGGTTATACAATTAAAATCGGAACGGAGGGATACGTTTCCTGCTAAAAAGGTTTTCTTGGCAATTTCTTTACGTCAACGTAACTCCAATACGGATACGGTTACGTGTAAAAAGTTATGACAAGCTAAAAGTGTCTATTAATGGTTTCTTCTCTCAACCGCTCACGAACAGTTCCTGCCGATACATGCTTTATTTTGCCGTTTATCTCATGTACCACTCTTCGGAAACTACTCAGACTAAGAGATGTGAAACTAATTTTTACTCCAGTAATCATATCAAAGAGTGAGCATTTATTTCGAATTCATCATCATCAAGAGTCTTTTTTATTCTCCATAAAGTTTCTTGTGACGCCACTGAAGTTAGTTCGGTCACTGACTCATTCAAACTTTTCAAGATATCGATGTATTTTTCGGAAAAAGCGCTTCCTTTCGGTACAATCATCTTTCCTTCGTCGGTTATTCTTTCGACCATAATCATGTTCCGTGACTGCAATCTAGAGACAATTTTTCTTAATAATAATGCTTTGTCCTCTTTGCTATGAATTCAAAACATCCTATACAGATAAATCTTAGATAACGAAAAAAAAAATCAATACTTTACCGTTCTCTAGTGTATAAATTCTTTCTATTTTTTCGTATTACATATAAGGAAAGAGTGTCATAGACAACAAGAGTAAGAACTAATAAGAAAAAAAATGCATGTGCATGTATGGTTGGTCGATATGGTGTCGGTGTTCGGTGTCTGGCGCCACAAGAATTTCAACAGTTTCTGTGTTGGTCGCTTGTGCGAGATGTTCTTCCAGTTTTATAGTACGAGACAACTCGGTCCATTTAAAGATTTTATACACGCCCCTTATGTATTATTGACAATAGTTTGACACTCTAAGTCAAGCCATTTTTATTGTCAATTATATCAATAGTTTAATTTGATAAAAATGACTAACCCAGCAATTTGAGGAACAAAGATTACCATAAAATAATATACAATATAATCCATTCAATTTCATGATATATACCTACTGTTTCACCAAAGAAGTTATCATACTACTACTACTACTACTAAATGTGCAGGCGAGCCTTGTCCTGGACAACTACAGCCAAGTTTCCGGCACTGATGCCACTGGCGGGCCCATTGTGCCATTCCTGCTACCTAGACATCCATGAAGCCGAGCCCTTCAATAAAGGCCACAACCTTTTTCAATGTCTGCTTGTGTCTCCAGGAGCCATAACAGGGACTGCGAAGAAGTTGTGGAGGTGTTTCCTCATACAGCAGTGCCCTGTTAGGAGTCCTGCTATCTTCCTTAGCCTACTCCTTGGTACTTCAGTAGCTGCCTATTTTTTGTTTTGTTAGGCCCAGGGTCGGGCCCGG
>CAJUYG010000779.1:24162-37581 GCA_910591675.1 Galerucella calmariensis
GCATGATGAAAAGGAAGCTGGAGGAAGAGCAACAACACCATTCGACGATATTTCTCATAGTTGTGTACTTACAACGACGACCCAACTATGTAGAATCGGAACGAGACAAACAAACAACGATCCAAGTAGAGAAAAGTACGTAGGAGGCGCAAGATTAAGTTCATGATTAAATATTATAAATGGCCCTTGCCCTTGTGTTGTTTATAATTTTTTCCTTTTCGTAGGACATACGCTCACTCGAATTTTATTTCAACGTTTGCGTAACGTTATAAACGTACAGGGTGAGTCGTTGATAACTAAATTGACTGAAAAAAGTTGTTTGGTGAAAATTGATTGAAGAAAAAATTTGTATTTTAGTAATCAGTAATAATATGAACAGAATAAACCACAGAAGCTTCAAGAATTGCTTTAGACTGGTTGATAAGTGCTACTCCGTTGGAAACCTGACCTGGACCACCCAAAATTATGAATTAGGGCGCATTTATTTTATATTTCCAGCGTATTATATCCATTATATACTTTTGTTTAGTTGATTGAGTTGATTTAATTGAGTTTTTTTAAGTAGTATGTACTTAGAGTCTGAGGACAGACCAATTTTCAGGACTTTTATATTTGATATTTGTACTTATATTTAATATTCATTAGGATAGACTTATTAACAAATGGGTCACACTTCATTCATTATACAAGACGTTTAGTCTTTGTATAACCGTGGGATTGAAAAAGTCAATGTATACAGTTATAATATTATCGACTTTTATTCAATTGAATCATTTTTGAATCTTACAAATTCGTTATAGACAATTACTTAAAAAAAATTTGGTTCGTATTTTTGGAAATATTTTAAAAGCTATTCGAGGTAACTGAAATTTGATAAAATATCATTGAAGAGCAGAAGAGGTATTCAAATGTAAAAATTGAGAAATAAACAGATTTTGGTAGACACATGAATAAACAATAATCCGTCGGCAAGGAATACTTACACCTATTTTTGAATTAGGTAATTGAACATTTGTTAATCGATACAATACTCCAATACACAAAATCACCAAACTGACTTATACATGTTTTGAAAACAAAAATAATCATACACAAAAAAGTAACAACAACCGCGTTTTATTAATAACGTTTCCAAAATAAGCGAAAAAAAGCGCTATCCCAATAAAAACCGTTCCTGGAACGTGCACTTCACTGGATTCCATTTCTAGTAGACTATCATATCGTTAGAAAGTCATAAAATAAAATATTTTATTTCACATTTTACCAGAGATGTGATCAACTATGAATGGACCTTAATAAAATTTTACAACAAAGTTATGTAGTCTTAAACTTCAAAATATTATTGATTGTCTAGTTGTCATATTTTTTCGTTGTGTCAGATAGGGACCAAAAATTATTTTATCATTAGTTAATCTTGACAAAGGTAGCTGGAACGCTACGGAAACGTCGAAATAAAAAATAAAAAACATTATTGTGGATTGATTCCCAAAAAATAAGAGAAAAAATAAAAAGTTATGCCACAAGGAACTTACAGAAGATATTTGTTGATTAACTTTCACCCGAAGGAAGTTGACAGAAGAGCCCTATTTATGAGTGAATTGGAAACTGAAATTCTTTTCACATTCTTAGGGCTATTTCCTGAAGGATTCAGATCCTCGTTGGGAAAGTTGTGAATTTTTAATTTTTCATCAACAATCTAAGGCATTAAAAAATGAAATACGTGCATAACGCCCATTACGAGAGACAACGGGATCCCGACCAAAAAAAACTATTTTAATTCAATATACAAGGCATTTGTTCATAACAATTTTTTCAACAATCAAAGTTGAATATTTTCAAAAACTATTGTTATATAAGTAGCTTTCGGAATTTTGAAAACGGGAGGATAAGGATGAGTGATTGAGGAAAGAAATCCTCATTACTTTTTTTGAGGGTTTTTCATTTCACAATAATGTGAATAAAAAAAGTGAAAGTCAAAATTTCCTAATTTTACTTAGAGTGAAGCAGATTTGGTAAGTTTTTTGTATGCACATATCTGTACCAAGGAAAACACATCCAATCTAGTTGTACTTACCCTACGATGAATATGTGGTTCAGGTGGTTCAGTTTATGACATCCTATTTATTAAGCCCTGTAGTTGTATAACTATTACCCTTGATTATAAATATACTCTATACTCAAGGCTATTACTAGGTATATTATGCATTTTGAAGATCCCGGCTCCTCCGCCAAATTTTCAAATTTATATTAAATCTGTTTATGGTGAGCGTTTTGTTAATTTATTTCAATCTATGCACCTTATCTATCTATGCAATTTTACCCTGAATAGACTGGTGATCATCATAACGATCTAATTGTGAGAGATAAGCGTTGTTTTACGTTCCGGAACTTGTTTTTTTTGGGTGGTTTTAATAGTTTTACTTTGATGATTGTTTTAATGTAGAAATGCATGTTTTATGACACAAATCATTGATTTATTATTGCAGTATTGTTTTAATGAAAAACTAAGCGGTTCAGTAAATTTCTCGTCTCAAAAACCCCTTTTTCACAAATGTTTGTCAATTCTTGGAAATATTTATTCAAAATTCACTCGCATATAAGTAAAATTTTTCCCTGAATCGATTGAAGATAATTATAACGTTTTAGATTGGATTGTGGGAGTTATATGCAGTTTTTGTTACGATAGATCGTAAAGTATTGATAGATTTGGAGCTTGTTTGAATATTCAACTAGTTACAGATTTTACTTCTTATTTTTTGAAAAATTTTCAAAACTCGGTATTGACAATATTCTGAAGGTTTTTTTTTATTTAATACAAACATTCCCGCATCAACTACTAAGAGTTATTAGCAGGAGGACTCACACAAGTAGTATGTGTTGTATTTGTGTTGTAGATAATTTTTAAATTTTGTTATACAAATTAATGTCTTTGGAATATTTAATTAAAGCACTTGTGTCTTTGGTGAGCACATCCTTGAATACTTAAATTATTCTGTCTTCTATATCTAGAATATTCGGGACACTCTAAGATGATATGTTTTATAGAAAGAGAAACATGGCAATGTATACATTCTGGTGCTGATTCTTTGTTGAGGAGATATTGATGTGTAAAGAGTGTGTGACCTATTCGCAGGCGGGTTAAGACAACTTGGTCTCTTCGTTTTTCTGGTATTGATAGAAATAATCCGACTTGTGGCTTAACTTCTTTCAGTTTGGATGTCGTATGGTTCCATATTACTTGCCAAGAATTAAATATATGTTTTTTGATTGAATTTATGTGGTCAGTTTAAGGAATTTTTTTAATGTAGGGTGCTTCTTGATTAGATGTTATATCTACTGCTAATTGATCGACTTCTTCGTTTCCTTTTATACCAGAGTGAGATGGAACCTACAGAAATGAGACGTTCTTTTGGGTGAGGCGTATTATTTCCATTTCACTTTTGATTCGTATGAGAATAGGATGTGAAGGATGAAGTTGTTTTAAGCCAAGTAACGCACTCAGTGAATCTGTTATGATGAGAAACTTGGTGGCTGGAGAGTCTTTGCACATTTTGATGGCTTCCAGAATTGCAGTGGTTTCTCCCGTGAATATACTAGGTACATTGATTCGGTAGTCGGATGGCAGATTTGTTATTTCCACAGATGTAAACTGCTGCAATTCCATTGTGATTTTTTGAACCATCTGTATAGATTTGCACGGTTTGGGGGTATTTTGATATAATTTCCTTGGAGAGGTCTTGTAGGAGACAGGGGTTGGTTGAATTTTTTGGATTTTGAGTGAGGGACGTATTAACATCTGGCTTCTGAGACATCCAGGGGGCAAAGTTAGAGTTTTGTTGGAGCGATAATTTAAATTGTTCAAATTCATAGTTAGCTCGTCTCACTCTTTCTCTAAAAGAGAGATTTTTTGTTGGCTTGGAGTCGTATATTTCGTCTGGTGGGGCGATTCCGAAGGTTATATTAGTTAATTTTTCACTATTATCCCTAAAGGTGTACGATGAAACTGCAAAAGTAGAGATCCAAAGGTGTAGAGCCTACAGAAGAACTGGAAGGGTCCAAAGCCCAATGCGAAATTTAAGCAGAAAGTCTTATTGAAGGAGCACGGAGTCTCTTATTTTATTTGTAGCTTTTCAAAACTTTTCCAAGGCTAAAATGTGAGGAAAATTTATTTTGGTGCATAAAATTTCTACAGAGTTCGGCAAAAGTCCGGGATCGGACAAATATCGAAGAAAATATGGATTTTTTTGGAAAATCTTTCTACACCACATATTTAACTCCAGCTTAAACTATAAATTGGAAATATTTTGAGATATACAGGGTGTTCCAATAAAGTGTAGCGTATCAAAGTTATATTTTTTCTTATGGAACACCTTATATTTTATTGCATTTTCTGATTACCCCTGAAGAATATAATACTCCTTCATAATGGTTCCCTCTACCTAAATACAGAGGGTTCCGAGTTATGCTGACTTTTTTAAAAATGTGAACATTTCGAAAAAAAATTAATAACTCATTGGTATAACAAATTCTAGCAAATTTTCACTTACATTTAAATAGTTGGAAATTCGTTGAATGTATTCAACGATTAAGTACTATATATCTCTTTACAGGGTGTTCGGAAATTTCAGTTTCACTATTAGATCATTCAATGTGCAGTATCAGGCTTATTTTGAATGGAACACCCTGTATTTTAATAATTATCATATTCAAAAAAATGTCCTCTTTCGAATGGTGTAAGGGTCTCCTATACTCCTATATTTACAAATTTCTTTAATTTTATGCTAAATCCATTTTAAAACATCTGCAATTCTCTCTAAATTTTGTAACGAATGATCTTGGCATATTTGTTGTGAGAAACAAAATAGATCACGTTTTAAGCCTTCAGAAAATATAGGGTTTTGCTATCCTATACCGAGTGGTTAAAAAGATATAGCCACTCTCACAGAAAAATCACTATCCATAAGAAAAAATATAACTTTAATACGCCACACTTTATTGAAACACCCTGTATATTTCAAAATATTTTCAAATTATAGTTCAAGTTGGAGTGAAATTTGTGATATAGAAAGATTTTCCAAAAAATTTATATTTTCTTCGATATTTGTCCGGTCCCGGACTTTTGCCGAACTCTGTAGAAATTGATTTGTGCTAAGACTTTTTATACTTAGTATTCTATTTGCTTCAGGCTATGTGCTTGAAGATAGGTATCTTTAAGGTGAGCTCTTCAACATTCCAATTTACAACATTTCTTTTCAATTATGTATCCATCTCCAAAACAACGAAATATTTCGGATGGTATTGTATAAATTTTTCCTCGTTTAATGATGGCTACCACTTATTTATAGCGTGCGACCCTGCATCAACAAATAAACAATGACTGGCAAAGTTCGTAACACTCCTCTGCATGTCAATTTAGCTTTTATGCAATCGAGGAGAGATCGCGGATTCGGTGCTACACAACCAAAGTCAGATAATGTTCATAGACCTTGCCATATTTCTTTCAGGACAGTAAAGTATACGGCACACAATAAATGGAGTTGTTCAAATATTTTCAAATATTTACATGGAACATTTTGAAGCCAAAATAGTGAATAATCAAAAATTAAAACCAATTGTCTGGTGGAGATATGTAGACGACATTTTTGCAATATGGCCTTATGACTTAGTATCTCTAAATGATTTTTTAATAAATATAAATGAAGGAGAAAAATTTATAAAATTTGAAATTGAAATTGAAAATAATAATTTTTCGCCATTTTTAGATGTTCTTATCAATAAAACACCTACAGGGTATGAAACAAGTGTTTATCGTAAACCAGCACACACTAATAGGTATTTGAATTTTGAATCAAATCATGCTATAAGCGTTAAAAAAGGGGTAGTGAAATCTTTATACGATAGGGCCAGAATCATTTGCTCTAATGATAATCATTTCACAAAGGAGAAAACTATACTGAAAAATGTTTTAAATGCCAATAATTACCCGGCAGAATTTGTAAATAAAGAAATCAAGAATATAGAAAAAGGCTCATTGTTAATACCCCATAATAATAACAATAATAATAATAATAATTCAGATAACATAATTTTCAAAAACTTGACAATACCGTTTGTTAAGGGTTTGTCAGAAAGAATTAAGAAAATTGGTAATCAATTTAATATTCGAACCAGATTTAAATCCGACAATACTTTGAGATCTATCTTAACAAAAACGAAACCAAAAAATGAAAAACAATCTTCAAAAAATTGCATATATCAGATATCTTGTGAATGCGACAAATTCTATTTAGGTGAAACATCTAGACCATTAAAAGTCCGAATAAGTGAACATAAAAAATACATCAAAGATAGGGAGTTCTTTAAGTCAGGTATTTGTTAACATGCTTGGGAAGAGGGGCATAAAATTCAATGGGATTCGACAAAAATAATATTGAAAAAGCCCAATAATAAAAGACGAAAAACCAAAGAAAGTGCTTTGATACAACTAAATGCAGATAAATGTGTAGCTAGTATTTCAGCCGAGTTTAGTCAAATTTGGTTACCAATGTTGGAAAGAGAAATTTCCAATAATCAATTACCTGCGTTATAGCATCATAAGTTTTTATCCAGGTTTTCTTATGATTTATCATTGGAATAGTTGTTAATCGATACACACTTCAATACACAACAACACCAATCTGAGTTATACATATTTTGAAAACAAAAATAATCATACACAAAAAAGTAACAACAAACGCGTTTTATTAACAACATTTCCAAAATAAGCTAAAAAAAGCGCTATCCCAATAAAAACCGTTCCTGGAACGTGCACTTCACTGGATTCCATTTCTAGTAGACTATCATATCGTTAGAATGTCATAAAATAAAATATTTTATTTCACATTTTATCAGAGGTGTGATCTACTATGAATGGACTCCCAAAAGAATAAGAGAAAAAAGAATACTTTATATTACTCTAACGATGTTCGCTTAATCGTTTATTGAGTTCTCTAGCAAACCTTTGTCAATTCTGATCTATTTCCTTAAGTTGAATACATTGGGAAGAATTTTTTCAACTCTTGGCAACGTCGCCTTGTTTGTGACGGTGGTTAACTATATTATGGTCGTATATTACAGATGGTAGCTGCACACATGTATGCGCAAGCGTAGCTTCTTTTCAATTATCATTCAAACGTTATGTGAGGATGCCGCTATCCTTGTCTTATTCAAGGTCGTAAGCGCTTAAGGGTAAAGAGGGTTTTAGTTTAAGTGATTCACAGTTGAAGTAATCCGAATTAAATATACGTGTAATTATTAATTTTAGTATATATACCTACAGGGCGACGATAAAGTAATGCATAAATTTATTATTTGTTAAATGAACAGTGAAAAGAAGAAGTCCAGGTCGATTTTTAAAAGAATAAAATATTTCATTATTTTAACATTGTATGTACGAGTATACAGAGTTCGGCAAAAGTCCGGGACCGCACAAATATCGAAGAAAATATGAATTTCTTGGAAAATCTTTTTATATCACAAATTTAACTCCAACTTGAACTATAATTTGAAAATATTTTGAAATATACAGAGCGTTCCAATAAAGTGTGGCGTATCATGGTTATATTTTATCTCATGGAACACCCTATATTTAATTGCATTTTCTGATTGCTCTTAGAAATATAATAGACCTTCATAATGGTTCCCTATACCTAAATACAGAGGGTTCCGAGCTATGCTGACTTTTTTAAAAATGTGAACATTTCGAAAAAAAATAAATAACTCATAGATATAACAAATTCTAGCGAATATTCTCTTACATCTAGATGGTTGGACATTCGTTGAATGTATTTCACGATTGAGTACTAAATATCTCTTTACAGGGTGTTCAGAATTTTCAGTTTAATTGTTAGATCATTCAATGTGCAGTATCAGGCTTATTTTAAATGGGACACCCTGTATTTTAATAATTCATCATATTCAAAAAAATGTCCTCTTTCGAATGGTGTATGAGTGTCCTATACCTAGGTATTATACTTTTCGTGAAATTTACAATTTTCTTAAATTTTATGCTAGATTGATTTTAAAACATCTGCAATTCTCTCTAAATTTCAAACTAATGATCTTGGCATAGTGATTGTAAGAAATTTAAAAGATCACGTTTCAAGCCTTCGGAAAATATAGGGTTCTCCTTTCCTATACCGAGTGGTTAAGAAGACATAGCCACTCTCACAGAAAAATCACTATCCACTTAGACATTTCTTGAAATAACAAAAAATAAAAAGTTTATTACTTTCGGTGTTAGTTCCGTTTTTATTCATGTTGTATTTTAATGTTCTAAATAATAATAATTAAACCAATCTTCAACATAACACACGTTTTTGATATTTCATGAAATATAATATTCTTTTCTTGCTTGTTTCGAAATGTGTTTTTCCTTTATACTATATATTTGGGTTTTCACATACTATCACAGATTTTTACCTCCTCATACACTTTTTCCAGGAACCAACAAATAACAGCTATATGACCAAGTTTATGGCTTGAGAAATTTCAAGTACACGTCGCCGCAATTCAAATGACGAAAGCTATTTTTAGCCAAATAGGACGATTCTACGACCTCAATGATGGGAGATAAGTATAAAATTGTTATTAACACCACACACATGTAAGTTGATGATTCAAATTATAGTTTATCGAATACCTTCTTTCTTCTACGTTTTGGAATTCTAATAATTACTTCCTTTTATGTTTCAGACCGCTCTGGGCCTGTCAGTCCTTGATTTGGATTGCTTCGCTCAGATTCCGTCGTCAGCCTGGAGAATTTTCAGTATAAATGGCCTCTTAGAGTTTTCATTTACGGTTTATTTGAAGGTTTCAATAATTTAAATGGATATTTACCACAGAATTTTATCAGAAACTTGTTGTAAAAGGTTAGTAACACTTTTTCACTATATATTTCCACTTTTTACTTTGTTGTGACTTAGATTTTAATTATTTTAACAAGAGAAAAAAAATTTTCTTTTCAAATCCGTATCTCTTTTTGCTAAGGGACGCTTTCTTCCCCGTTTCTACTCAATAACAACGTAATTCTCTTTTTTTCAATCAACAACCATGTGTCTCTTAGCTTTAAGTTTTTTCTATATTAACTGACCAATCAAATTCATTTAATAATTTTCAATTTTTATTACTTGACTTGAATGTTTAATTTTATGTTCCTTTTTTAATATGAAAGTTTATTATTAATATCTTTAAATACTTCATTGTTGTATTTATCGTTTAATTCCAAAATTTTAAAAATTATTTAACATTTGTTTCTATTTCTGTTACTAAGGTCCTTTCTTCCGTTCGAGTTGACAAATCTAAGTTCACTCTTAGTTAACTATGTTCATAAATATACTCTTTCTATTCCATAACCTAACTAATAATTTTTTATTTTTCAGGTTCTTTCTTTTTAGATTAATTTTAGCCAATAAACTTTTATAAAGCTTTTGAAGACTCTGAAATTATGTGAGAAGGATTTTAATAAATTAGAAAGAAGTTATCAAGACTCCTCTTTAAAGTTCGGTGATTTGTTTATTTTTATTTTGTCAAGTTTAATTCAAATTTTAGTTTATTTTTTATCAGTTACATTATAAATTTCAAACTGTCTTCTCTAGTTTGATTTATTTTTGTTTATTGATGAGAGAAATTTCCCTTTTAAATAGTTTTTCTTTTTTAAATTTTATACTGAAATAACCCTTGTTTGGTGTATGTGATGTATGATATTATTTTCCATATCAATATATAATAAGAATAAACCAAAAGTCTTATGGAATTTTTCGGGTAATAATTTATTATTCTACAAAATAAATACGATCCTGTTTTGGCTAATACTTTTATGGCTTTAATGCATGTCATTATCCCATCCCAGGTCAGGTCAGCTTTTCTCAGATCGTGAAAAAAAGTCGAAGTCAGTATATTATGTATACAGGGTTAACCGGATTTAATTGACATATATACTGGGAAATCTTGTAAGTCACAATAGATACAATATCGATTAAGTGAAGAAGAAGTTTGGTATATTGATGGGAAATGGGATGCTTTAAAAACATTCAAAATATCCCGACTATGCAATAAAATTCAAAATTGGTCGTCTTCGTTTCTTAAATGTGCGGTTGTTATTATAAAAGATATCAAAATAACTATTTGCGACTTTCCTCAATAAACAAGATTTTCTATAAATTACCATAACATTAACTCCATTACGACGATTCGTCTCTACAGGGTCACTATCAAGCTAATTTTTGCAATTACGGACCTGGATTTTTTTATCGCAATCTTCTCAGCTTTTGTCTTAGATCTCAGTTGTAGACCCGTTACAACAGAAAATCAGGATGCAATTCCCATCTCTATGTTTTATAACGCGATAACTTGTAGATAATTCCTAGAGATATTCTGAAGCAATTTTCATATATCTCGTCTGCATCGTAGCAAGAAAGACCCTGGTGGACTCGAGATCATTCTAACCAAAGTTATTTTGGTAATGCACTCCTACCATTATCTTGAACCTCGGTGCCGTAACTCTTTGAGCCCTTTGGGGCCGTTTGGGTCGACGGTAGAACATTTCGTCCCTTTGCTTTTCTTCTGTTCGTCCTCGGTGGTAGGAGCTTTAAACTTACTGATCCAAGTACAAGACAACGACGACTTCCGTTGCTAAAGGTGAGAATTGCTAAATACTAAAAATAACTGTTCCAAACATAGGTACCGTTATAAAAAAAAAACAACTGTCAAAAGTCAAAATCGCCATATATATATATATATATATATATATATATATATATATAGGTATATATATAACAATCTACTTGATTTTATTTTCAAAATGTAACTTTTAACTACCACGTCTAGTGGAAGATGTATTCGTGTTTTATATAATGATGTTTTACTTAATTTATACAAACTCACTTTGCACGTAAATTTAAATTAATTATAATTTTTACCACTTGATATTTGAACTGTTCATATTTTAGCCTTGATAAAGGATTCAAATAAATCCGAAAGCTTGGAAGTAGTAAAAAAGAGTTTAATTTCTTAACCAGCCCAGATTGTGATGGAATCCCCAATAATTTAGTAGATTATATATATATATATATATATGTGTGTGTATACACAAAAAGTCCTAATACCAGCAACTGAGGCTGAAATTGGTAGAAAAGTGCCAGGAAATACTTTGCTCAATAAAAAGACACCAAACTGTCTCTGATATGAATCCTTAGACATTCTGGTAAGGATGACAACGGAAACACTCTCCCTGTAGGGATATTGTCATTGAGTTTTGGCAAACAAACATTTAATACCTTTTTTGGGAGGGGGAAACCGCCGTCAGGCTAGTGTGGATCTCGCCAGCCACCGGAACCATTCTTTCGGATATGTCATCAGAAGTTGGCAGCCGTCTTGTTTCACCTCCTCCTCCCCTGGAATTCTCTTTCCTCCTCTACTTTAGCTTTCATTATTTTGGTTATTGTATTGAAGCCTCCATTTATTTTCGTTCTCCAGCATCTCAGCGATGAGCCGTTCCGGTCTGAGCTCATCGAATCGCACACCAAAACTTGCCCTGTCCGCTTCCCATCTCTTGCACACAAAAATTGTGTGCTTGGCCGTGTCGGATTCTCCACAGTATCTGCAGGTGTCAGTGTCTTCTCTACCAATCCTTCTGGTATATGCGCGGAAACTACCGTGACCAGACAATAATTGTGTAAACCAATAATTTGTGGTCTTGATGTCACTCTTCAACCACTTCCCAAGGTTGGGGATCAGTGCCTTGGTTCATTGTCCAACGCCTTGCATTGTATCCCATCTGTCCTGCCATCGCCTATATGTCACTCCTCATTCTCTTATCTTGTCTACATCCTATTAAAAGGTCGATTAGGGGGATGCCACAGATAACTGCTAGCGCCTCCCCCGACACAGTTCTGTAGCCGCTGCTGACGCTGGAGAAGGGCTCTTCTCTGCGCTGCCAACAGCACATTCATGTATTTGACGTCTGGCTCGACTATCCCCATATCGGTGCCGTGTATGTGATCCCCGAGATGGCAACTCCCGCCAGCATCTTCCTTCTCACAGGTCTTTCTAATATGTACGCTAAACGACATATTGTTGTTTATCCATACACTCAAGTACTTAACACTTTTCTTAGGAAAATACCTGGATAGCAAGGGAAGTTTTAGACTTCTGGCATACTTCAGTGAGATTTGGTACATTCAATGGCTTTTATACAGGTGTTAGCAGGCATTTGAGCATGCGACGTAAAATTTGAGACAAATTCTTTGTTCGATATTGTTCTTCATTCCAAAAAATGCAAAACATACTCTTAATGATACATAGCTGTCAAAATCTACGTTGGTATAGATAATAATTGTAACAACTTGTCGAACAAAATAATTTTGACAATCTTTACTTTGGTTTTCCTAGAACCTATGGATCCTCAGGCCGAAATCCAGAGGCATATAGAAGCCGAACAATGTTCAAGAAGAACAATACTAGATGTCCAAATTTCAAATGGTTTTGTATAGCATGGCACCGAAGAACTGAGCAAGTCAATCTATTATCCCATCCAGAGAGCTGGTGATTAACACTGGGGCTAGTATAATCAAACCTAGGAGGGGAATGTTTTTCTTCTTCAGTCGATATATATGTCTATATTTCAAGCAGAAATTATTACCGCTATAGCATGTATTGATAAAAACCTCCATACAAAGAGTTTAATAAACAAGGTAGACAAAGAACTCTCAACCAGGCTGTTGGAACTGGGCAAGAGACAGTTACCGACCTGGTGACTGGACACTGCACCCTGAGGAAGCTTATGCACATGATGGGCAACGTTAGTTAAACAATGTGCAGAAAATAGAAGCTCTACAATGAAACACCTACTCACATACTCTGCTTCTGGAGTGGATAACATGAGAAATGGTTGAAGATTCTGGGCTGTTGAGCACAACCCAAACAGAATAATAATGAATGAATGAAGGACTTCCAGTCAGTCAGAAATAGACTGAAAAATGGTCCAATTGCAAGCAAACTTTCGTTTTTAAGTATATTCGAGTGGTTTTGTGCATTATTTAGTCTTCTTGTGTAGTTTTTGGGTATAATTGAGGGTTTCTGACTGATTTTGAGCGTTGACTGTTTCGGACTAGAATTACGTGCAATGGAGCGTTATAAGATGAAATAACAGCGCATATTGTGCTTTCGATAGTTTTAGACTATTGTAATAGCAATAGGAGCTTGTCTTTGGATAGCAGTTAATATATTCACTACAGAAGACACATGGCTATCCACTGTCGTTCCATAGGTGACCGTTGGCCTCATCACAAGTGTATGAATGCAAGGACCACCTCGGGATCTTAGCTCTAGGACCTGCCCATAACTATTTCACATCTCCAAACAAAGCTTAGTCTCAAAGTT